>JARFXV010001588.1:785000-952066 GCA_031761425.1 Cosmopolites sordidus
GGTACCTTCCCTCTGTTCAGTTAATTAACGAAAAAGCGAACACATCTTTTCGAAGAATTAAGACATTAATTCTTGGGCAATAAACATTCGAGAGATAAATATCGGTCGCATTAATGGAACCGGTGGATTATATGCGCGCAAATATCCGCTACGAGATCTCTTATGCGTTCGCTGCTTAGCGTTCCTAAAAACTGTTCGCGTTTTATCTCGGTCTGTGATCTATATCGGATTGAATATCTACTCGAGTAATTATCGCGGTTTTCAGGAAGAAATTGACGACAGCGGAGGTACAACGAATAGATGTCGTGATACATTAGCACAGTGTCTTAAGCGAGCAAATATAAAAAAAAGGAAACCTTGTTCCTACTCTAGATACATGTTATCTAATACGAGGTGTATAAGTAAAGTATCAATCTCATTGATTTTTTATATTTTTTTTTACTTACCTTAATCCTATGCCTTTATAACTTCCAGGTGTCAGGCTTGTGGAGTTGAGGTCATCTTCTATACATCTCTTTCCATTTCTTCCTATCTTGTGTCAGTTCCTTAATTTCGTCTCATATTATGACCTTTTTTCAGCCCCCTCTCTAATCCAATCGTTCCATGTTTTTCTTGGTCTTCCTTCACCGTTCTTTCCTGGCACTCGCGCTTCATACACTCTCTTTGTGAATCTGTTTTTCGCCATGCAACACACATGTCCGAAACACCTTATCGTTCTGCTATTATATCATTTATGGCTTCATTCTTCAGGTTTTTCTATAAGTATTTGATACTCTCTTATTTGATATTCTCTATTTTCCACAGGAATCTCATTTCTATTGTATTTATACATGTCTTATGTTAAGCTGGGTCCACACCAATAAAATTGTGTGTGTTAAATTTACTGGAACAATTTGTTTGAATTATCCGATGGAAAACAGATGGTTCGTGTGCGTGCTGTGCGGCGACAATATTTGTGTGTCAAAGCGTCTATATTACCGCGAAGGTACACCAATACAACACATACAGCCCGCACAACGCAAATTTGTATTGATGTGGACCCAACTTTAGAGTCCATGTCTCGCTACCGTACATTATTGTTGGTCGAATTACTTTCTTAATTACTTTTTATCTTATGCGACATTTCTTGCCTTCCAAGGAGTCTTGATATTGTTAACATTTTTCTGGTTTTTCCCAATCTATCGTTTATTCCTCCTTCCATTCTTCCTTTGCTCTTAATTGTTGATCCCAGGTAGTTGTAGCTTTTCACTTGTTATATTAGCTTTACATTTATTTGTATGTTATGTTTCTTGTTTTCTCTTGGTTGTATTGAATGTTATTGTCTGTACTACACTATGGCCAAATCATCTGCAAACATTAGTTCGGTCAATTCAAGCTGTTCCAATTTCCAGTGTCCCAATTTCAATGTTTTCATCCTTTTCTTTGCTTCTTGGACAATGGACTCAGCATATATCCTTGTTTGACTCAAATAGTTGTCAAATCATTCGATTCCTTATTGTTTGTTATTCCACAATGTTCTGGTTGTCCCTGTTCATATTCTTTATTACTTCTACTGTCCTTTTATCATCTATATCTCGTTTCACTAGCGTTTTTCATATATCCTCTCTTTTAATTCGATTAAAAGCTCTTTCTAGGTGTATGAAACATATATGAATATATTTTGTTCTTTTTTATTAGTTTTTCGCTTGTTTGTCTTATCATGAACAGTAGATCTTGGATGCTCCTTCTTCTCCTAAATAAATCCATATTGTGTTTGCTTTATTATCTTCTCGATTTTGCTCCTTATCCTTTTCTTCGATATTCTAGTTATTTCCTGGTATTCCTTGTATTTCCTGGTATGCTTGTCAATGTTATTCTCCTATAATTATTGTGTTATACTCTACCGGCTGCCTTTCCCACCTTTTATTTCTCTATGGCTTCATATACCTCTTCTTCTTGTGTCACATCTATTTCTTGAATATATTCATTTGGTTTTCTTGTTCTTCTGGCATACTATTTTCCATCGCTGTCAGTTCTCTAAAGTATTATCTCCATCTTTCCATTATTTCATCTTCTTCCGTAATTACATTTACGTTCTTGCCTTTTATATTCATCATACTGTACTCTATTTTCTGTCTTAGAGTTCCATAAAATAACTTTTGGTTTTTTCTGTATAATTTTGTCATTCAATACATTATTGTGTCATTCAAAGTAGTTGTCTTGGAAAATTACACAGCGCTGGAGACGGTTTATCTAGCTAGTCTTCTGGAATTCAAAAACTCGATCTCCTTCAGCTGATCGGTTATATTTGCTTAATGTTTTCAGTCTTGAGAAAAGGAAAAAGTTACAAGTACTCAAATCTGGTGAATAAGGGAGTTTGGTGCATTTTACTTACCAAAAACTTGTTAACTGAAATTGCTGTGTGGCAAGGTGTGATACAGCATATGTGGTAATGCATCGCTCATGTGTTCTTGTTCGGTCTATCACGAATAACTCTTTTTCGAAGTATTTTTTTATTTACTCATTGTGCCTGTCTTTTGATTGTGGTGATTTTGTATGGGGTGGGGTGTATGGGGTGATTGGAGAAGCCAATAGTGTTGACAGAACAAACGTTACGTCATCAGTATCATCACTTTTGTTCCTGTTTTCTTTGGATATGATCATACTCTTGGTTGTATAATGGTTAGATAATACTATGGCGAAATCATCTATAAACATCAGTTCGGTCAGTTCAAGCTGTTCCAATTTCCAGTTTCCCAATGTTTTCATCCTTTTCTTTGCTTCTTTACAATCGAAAATAACAATGGACTCAGTACACATCGTTGTTTTACTCAAATAGTTGACAATTCATTCGATTCCTCATTGTTTGTGCTCACAATGTTCTTGTTGTTCATGTTCATAGGCTTTATTACTTCTACTGTCCTTAAATACATCAAATCAAAAAAACAAATGCATTTTCTTCATCGGCGCATATTGAATCCCGACACCTCGTAAAGAATCTTCGCAGTAAACGTCGAGATTGTCTGAGAATAATAAATTACTGGACAAGATGGAAAAAAACTCCTTTTACCGGGCTTTTTACCAACAATTCGCTAATCAGTGAACGGGTCAAAATATCACACAACCAGACGCCACAATTTAAAGCTTATTGTAAGAGTGTCCTCTCGGGTGTAGGATGAATAGGACGCAGATGCGGATTGTGCGTGAATTATGTTTCTTTAACTCGGCGCATCATTACTTTAAACTTACCGAATGCGAAGGCTGAAATACGCAAAATATGAATGCATCGAATTAACATGTAAGACAATTCAAAACCGGTAAAGGTTATATATTCAGGAACACTACATAGTCACGGGAATATAGGTCAGACGAATACGGTGGATTGTTAAGAACTATCTTTTGCTGTCAATGATTTTCGTATGGAAATGTTCTTGTGAGCGAATGTACTAGGCTGTAAAACCAGTATTTTGCTAACATTGTAGCTTCGTCAGAATTGACTATTTTCGATGTTACGAAAAAAAAAAGATTTTAAAGTATACGAGAGTTGCTATTTATGTATCCGGAATTAGCAGCAATGCTGTTGCTAGGCTCCATCTGACATATGTATCGTACATTGTTGTTTGACAGTCAGAAAATAGAATTAACTCGTGAGAATTTTCGTTCGGTGATTTACTACGACCTTCGACGTGGATTATCTCACCCACAGTGCATCGATCAACTCACTTCGACTTTTGGCGATGAAGTATCATCTAAAACCACTGTATATCACTGGTTTAGTGAATTCAATGGTGACTGTCGTTCGCTTCACTCAAAATGAGCCAAACCCAACAAAAGTTGTTCGCGCGAGAAACACTTCGAAGCAAATAGTCGCCTGTTTTTTAGAATAAATGGTCATGTGGCTACAGTGCCGCTAGAGAATCATAGAACTGTCAATTCTGAATGGTACACAACGATTTGTTTGCCAGAAGTTTTTGCAGAAATAAGAAAAAAATAACATGATCATTTTTCACCCTGACAACGTGAACTCTCACACATCGGACCGAACAAATCAATATTTGACCGGTCAAAATATCGAATTGATAGATCATCCACGGTACAGTTCTGATTTGCCCCCCAATGATATCTTTTTGTTCTCGTCCGTGAAGAAAAAACTAAAGAAACGGTTGATGCGTTCAAAGTGCATGTTTTGGAGATACCTCAATCGGAATGGAAAAAGTTCTATGAAAATTGGTTCAAACGTATGCAAAAGTGTATCGATCATCGAGAAAAATATTCTGAAAACCTATAAAACCATTTTCAATGATGAATATTTGTTTTTATTTATCATTACGGATGCATAAAAAGCAACCGTCGTAAACACAACAGTTTCTACAATAAAATATAGATTTTTTAAGAAATCTACACTGATGCTGTTTATTGTCAGCACAAAATTCAATAAAGGTGAGTTGTTCGAGTCTATTTGAGTATTCAAAACGGTTTTCGCATTTTTAAGACTATTTATTTCTAAACTCTCCAGATGGTTTAGTTTCTTACTTTCGTTTTGTACGTATAGTATTTTAAAATCACGGTTAAAACGATTGCTCTTGTTCACCCCAACAACATTCATTCTGAATGAATTGAATAAAATGAATTTTGCAATGAGTATTTTGCAAATGCTGTTATTAAGATTTCTTTTAAAATAAAACACCAATTTTGTATTTATTTACCTATATTTATTTTGTCTTCTTCAAAGTAATCCTATCCCACTGAATATTCTTATTCTAAAGTTATTTCCTTCAAAGAAGCCAGCGAACACTCTTCGAAATGGCTTCTCTGGAACTAAACTCTAAAATATATACTTCTAAACACCAAATCAATTTTTTAAACTTCTCGATGCACGTTTCACTCACCATATTAGCATCATCAGGAGATGATTTAATTTAAATTTGAACCGTGAAGTTTACTCAGGGTTCATGATTTTTACACGCTTTATTAGGTAGGGTTATCATATAAATAGAACATTGTTTAGTTTTAAAATTAGATTAAATAATCTCCTGATGATGCTAACATGGTTAGCGAAACGTGCTTCCAGAAGTTTAAAAAAGTTATTTAATGTGTAGTAGTAAATCTCTTCGAGTTTAGTGTTTTTCACCGAAGGTTCTAATAGAAAAATTGATGGACTTCTCTGGACTCAAAATGGCGCCCATGGAAGTGGTTTCTTCAGGGGAATGTCACACGGTACCATATCTGGTGAATTTGGTGCAAGTAGTAGGGTATTTATTCAATTGTCAGGGCAAAATTAGCTAGTAATTGTTGCGGTGTGTGATTTTGCGCTATCGTGAGGCAACAACCATGAATTAAGTAATGTCTGAATGATTGTGGCGTGTTCATATATATATATATATATATATATATATATATATATATATATATATATATATATATATATATATATATATATATATATATGTTTTTTTTGTGGTTTTTCGCCACGATCTAAAAATCAAAAAAATATCAGACATATCTGTTCTTATATAAATAAAGAATCACTGGGTAAAAAACAAAAAACCAAAAGGATACACATTTCTCAGTGATTCTTTTCCGTAATAAATTTCTCTAACAAATTATAGACATTTTCTAAAATAAATACAAACTTTTGAACGTTCACGTTTCGGTAGGTCTTCTTCCCCCGTTTTCAAAACGAATCTAAAAAAATAAATTATATCAATTTCTATCTATAATACAAAGATAGGTAAAAAGTAAATAAAAAGGAATATAAGAAAGTCTAAAAATATATGTATAATATAAGAAGTAAATAAAAAGGTATATAATATAGGTAAAAAAGAAAGTAAATATATTTTGTATATGTCAATGATATTCACATTGACAATAATTGTTTTTTACCCAGTGATTCTTTATTTACATAAGAACAGATATTTTCGATATTTTTTTCGATGCGAAAAACCCAAAAAAAAATAAACAACCACGAATTGTTTTGTTACAAATCTGAACTTTTTTACACGCACTCACCTTTACAAAGTCACAAGTCAAAGTCAAGTTGTGAAGTCCCCTTAATTTTCGATCATAGTAGCATATATCGTTACAATAAAAATTTCGCATTTTTTTTAACAATAATTAAAATTAAATTTCATAAAACACTTTAGATTTAATTATTAAACTTCCTTTCATTCTGTATAAACTTACATAGAGTGTAAAGCCTGACAGTGATGTATGTTGCCAATATCAGGGAATGACTATTGAAAATTCGATGCTTGTCACCCTTCGATTCACTTCCTCATCGAGATAATTCCATAAACGGAAGACTGGCATGACCCCGTAACATTGTTTATACTCTTACCGGTTTTATAGTTTGTGTACACAGAGGCATGGCGGGCTCTTTTAGATCGACGTGTTAATTTTAGAGCTGGTTAAATAGCCACGCGTGAGCGAAAGGAAAATATTAAAAGTTTTACGTCGGTGCCATGTGTGCTTTATGTATGATTAGGAACTTAATGGAAACGGACTGGCCAGCTGTTGATTTTTCAAATTATTACTGAAACACGAATTCAAATCTTATTATCTAAGGTTTGTTTTTCTAAGGTGATTTTAAAAAATAGCAGCGTCATCTATAAATTAACCTTCCTATGTGTTCTAATATCTACTATACTTCTCAGTATAACAGAAAATGTATAATTTAAATTATTTTATAGCTTTTTCTTGTTTAGAAAAATTTTGTTGTGCGGGACTCCCGTATTCGTCTGATTTATATTCTGTCAAAAAAGTACCGGGAATTGGTCAGTAGAACACAAAATGATTATTATGTGTCCAAATGTATTGTATCGCCTTCAAAGTAGACCCCTTCCGAAGTAATACACTTGTGCCAACGAATAATCCAATTATCAAAACATTTTTAAACGCATTTTAAATCGCTAAGCCTAATAAAGTTCCTCGCACACTCCACTTGGGGAGCTGACTATCGCTCACTTCGTTCGATTTACCGAACAACTATCCGGCCAAAGATAGACTATCGCAGCATAGTATACCGCTCTGTGCCAACCTCTTACCTCAACTTGGTCGATTCCATCCAGAACACAGCCATCAGGTTGTCCTTGGGTCTCTTTCGAACCACTCCTATCCCTAGCCTGCTCTGTGAGGCTGAGATAGAACCACTAACATATCGACGTCTTCAATTACTACTAAACTATTCTTACAGCCTCTCATCTAGACCATTTCTCCCTCACGCTTCCTCATTCTTTAATCCTCGACCTATCCCTCCACATCTTATCACAACTACGCCTCTTGAGTGCGTGGGCCACACTTGTCATCAATCCAGGACTAAATACAATCTCCCTCATCAGGATTGTTATCCAATTACCCTTTCTAATCATCCCCCATGGGCCCTACATTCTGTGCCTTTTAATTTTTTCCTGCTTCGCTTTGACAAATCATCCCCCCTGCACTCTCTTTTCAGCACCACTTCCATATCATCCTAGACTCGATTTCCCAAACCAATATTATTTTCACTGATGGATCCAAATCTGCAATTGGCGTAGGATCTGCATTCGTGTTGTTTCCCCTAGGGAATCCTCCCCTTCTCCAAACTTTTCGCTATCACCTAAGCCCTCAATCTAGCTCTTACATGGCTGAGACCCTTGCCCTTGAAAAATCTCTCCAATTTATACTCACCCAACCCCTATCCAAATTGGCAGTATGTTCGGATTTCACCAATACCCTTAGAACTCTGGAAAAGGGATTAGACAACTATCATCTCATATCCCGCTGCCTGGATCTCATTGAGGATATAACGCTCAAATAATATTTTTTTACCGCCTGAACTGTCAACATCACGTTAACTTTTGATGAAGTTTTTTCGGTTTCGACTCATTTGGAAGGCGCCATTCCGAAGCTTGATTTACATGTCAAACTCATATACCCATGTTTCATCACCAGTTACAATGCGTTTTATGAATGTGTGGTCAGAATTAACTGGTTCTAGCATGACTTCAGCGACCTTTAGTTAACTTCAGTTGAAGACGTTGATGGCCGACCAGAGCGAGGCAAATCTTCCACCACATCTCGATCGTTTTTGAATACACCGTACCACTCACGTGGACGTGTTTTTGATAAAGTCGATTCACCGTAAGCCTTCTGCAACATTTTCAGCAACTCGGTACACGAAATTCTATTTGCAATGCAAAATATAAGACAAATTCTTTGTTCGGTGTTTTTATCGAGATGAACTTGAGATGAACTAACCAAATCAAGCACTGCAAACAAACTAAATGACAGATGACGTTCAAACTCCGCTTTAGTATAAGGGACAGTTGTGCCAATTTAGCGATAAAAAAAATGTTGACAATCCCATTAAGCGGGCTTTTCAAATGATCAATTCCCGGTACTTTTTTGACATAATGTAGTTTCATAGGACTTCTGGTTAGTCTTAAAATTCGGTAATAAAAGAAAATGTTTCCAGGCGATTTCAGATGTTCATCAGGTCGGTATCTTAATGTGACCAAACCAACTCAGTTGTGTTTGTCCAACTCGATCTTTTTTTAACACTGGTTCCAGTATTCTGATTTCGGCTACTGTTATTTTTTTACTTAATTTTCTTACTAAGTGTCCAAGATTAACATCTGTAAATCAGGATAGATCGTAGAACAGTTTCGTAACATATCTTAACTTTCACAAAACTTAAACAATTGGATTCAAATTAAGGCAGATATATTGGCTTATTGGACGGAAATGAAAATTAACTCTGGAAAATAAAATAGTACTTTATAAAATCAAACTTCAACCAGTCTATGGAATTCAAACTGTGGGGATCAGCTGCAAAGTCAAACTTTAAAATTCTCCAGAGATTTCCTAAGCCTATTAGTTACTGTTTGTAAAAACAAAGCTCAAATACCTCCATTACTGATTCAAGGAAAAATTCGGCATTTTTATTTTTCGAGAAAATTCCACCATAGTTTTATGTGTACCTAAACCAGGAAGATTTGTTATTTTGATATCTACAATGCACTTCGAAGAAACCGAACCCGTGATAATTATACACTACAACCTGAGGGATTGGGGAGGGATGGCGTACGTTGGAGCGCCGCCCCTCCTGCAATTATCACAGTAAATAATTTTTCAGAACAAAAGACCATATTTTATTTCCGTTCACTTTCTTTCCTTTAACTCATTTTAAGATATACTAAAAATGAAAATCTCCAAATGTAGAAGAACGTCTGTCGACCCATCACACCAAATAATATATATATAATAATAAAAATTCCATCTTCTCGCCACAATATTACATCGTTGGTCGGACGTTTACCTCCAGCGACCGTAAGCCACGTCCACTTATCTCGTCGTTCGCGTTACATGTTTTAAATTATTGATTGATTTTTCCGTTACTTTGTGATAGTTCATTTTTTAAAAAGTAATAAAACAATTTTCTGCTTTGGTATCTATCATTTTTATTTTTAAACAAAATTAGTGTGACTATAGTTTCGTAAACGATTTTACATTCCCAAACACTACTTTAAAACTGAGAATGTAAAATCGTTTACGAAACTATAGTCATACAAATTTTGTTTAAAAATAAAAATGATAGATAACAAAGCAGAAAATTGTTTTATTCCTTTTGTTGCATGTTTTGTTGGTTGCCAGAATTCGGGGGTTTAACAGCTTTCTAAAACATGCGATTTGGACGTAGATTCCCTTTTATTGTGGGTAGTTAGGTAATTAGGTATTAGGGATTATCGGTAATTAGTTTTAAATGCTGATTTAAGGGGTACGGAGCATTTGATATATCTTGCATCGCGTATTTTGTTCGTCTCGCGAATACTTGTTCTGGATTGGGATTTGCTACGTGTGTACACACTGACTAATACTTTTTAAATAAAAATAATCAAATTTAATAACAAACATAAATGTGTCTGATTAATAATGAAACAATTAATAATTACTAATTTAATTTTTTTTTCGTACTTTTTCGAATTTTGATTTGCAGTTACAATAAACTGTTTGAATGGTTTATTCTTCGGGAAACGGTAAGTACCTATTTATTCGCTCCTTTATCTACGCAACAAGCAATAAACCATCCTCCAATGTTCTTGTAAGTAGTAACAATACAAAATTTTAATTTACCTTTAAAAATCCTGCATACGGTTTCAATAAAGCAAAAAAATCTTTAGCAGCACTATTGTCTTCTACGCCCTCCAACTTTAAAAACCCACGAGTCGCCAGTGACTACAACAAAACGGTTAGGTTAGGTTAAAATACGGTTGATATTGCTGGTATCAACGTCTTTATAATTCATACCGCAAGTAACAGGGAGAAAAAAAACTAGCAAAGATTTTCTTCAGCAGCTAGGAAATAGTTTTCTATTTGAACAAATTAGGACTCGAGCAACATCGGAATATATTTCAAGAGTCTTACGAAATCGAATATCAAAGGTATGTGGTTTGGATCAAGCCCAGCAAGATGATCCAAGGTTAGTAAAGATTACAGTACATTGTGTCTGTGTGACTCAAACAAAAATATGGAAACACGATTTATATGTAGAGCATATTGAAGTAATATATGTATGAATGGTTTTAGAAATTTGAATATTTAATTTAGCAACAGGATTTAAAATTCTTATAGTTTTATGTGTTTTTAAAATAATAGTAATAATAATAATAATTTATTGAATCCTCAAGACAATACAAATATGCAGGGATCAAATCAAAACAAGAGCATGCACATTGCCACACTTCTGTGCATACAAAGAATATATAACATTTAAACCTACATATAAATATTTTATTCTTGATAAGGTATATAATTTAATAAAGTATTTATTCAATCCCCACAACAATAAAAATATCCATGATTAAGTTGGATTGACAGAATTGACAGAATGTTCAGTGACACGATCTCAGAAATAATACATGAAATGATAATCTTGCACAAATAAACATTGTATACATAAATAAGCATTGAATCTAATTATTGATACGACATATATTCTTCTAAACTATAAAAACTTTGACTTATAAGAAATTCGCGGACTAATTTTTTAAATTCGTTGTCATTCTGAACATGCTTAAATCGTTGTGGCAACTTATTATACAGCTTCACACCCCTATAGTAAACATTATGTTCAACTATCTTACATGAATGTATTGGTAAAACAAGTTCATCAGAGCCTCGTGTGTCATAGTGATGAAAGTCACTATTTTTTACGAATGCTACAAAATTTCGCCTAACAAAGATGATAATCTCCAAAATATATAGTGATGGTAGATGGTAGTGGTAGTCAAAATCCTGCATTGTTTAAAAATTGGTCGACATGTTGCCAGTAGTAACACCCCACCCATCATTCGAATTATCTATTTTTGTATTTTGAAAACACGCATCAGATGAGGCGACCCACCCCAAAATATCAAACCGTACCTAGCGCGACTGTAAAACTCTGCATAGTAATATGAATGCACAATATCCGTGGTACCAACCCGTTTCAACCTATAAACAGCATATGAGACAGCAGCTAATTTCTTGCATTGTTCAGCTATGTGTTCATCCCAGCAGTCTGTTATCGAGATGATTGCTGTTATGATTGATGTTATCGAGATGTTTGCTGTATAGATTTACCGTTAATTTTTAGTAAATATGACTTCGTTATAGTGTGTGTTCGAGGAGGAAAAGCAATAAAACTGGTTTCCACCACTTCGAAACCCGTGCTGTGATGATTTCAATATATTAAAGCGCACAAGAAAGGACATGATCTGCTCATACACTATACGCTCCAACAGTTTAGATAACGTAGGTAGACTAGATGATGGTCTATAGTTGGAGAGAGAGAGCCGGTCACCTCTCTTGAAGACAGGAATTACTTTTGATGTTTTTAATGCCCTCGGAAAAATACTAGTTTCCAGAGACCAATTCACTAGATATGTTAATGGTATTATTAATGAGTTGATGGACTTCTTCAGCCCCACAGAATTTGTATTTTTTAGTTTCCTTACTGTTTTATATTATGTCATATTGGTTAACTGGCCGTCTAACCCTAGTAGCAGCCATTGAACTCACCAACACGTTCTTAGGAAGATTAACAAAGTATTTATTAAAACAACTAGCAATTTCATACTTGTCTTTCAAAGTAATTCCATCCTCATCCCTTATGGCGCTTATATTAGTTCTTGTATTGCAGTTTTTTTGAATGTTATTGTTTATTATTTTCCAAGCCGTTTTTAACTTATTCTCCGATTCAAAATATTGTTTCACATTGTAAAGCAGTTTAGCCCTTCTTATAACCTTTCTATAAATTCTTTTGTACACCCTATAATGTGTAGCATCTTGTTCAGCTCCGGATAATAGTTTCGTTCGATACAATTCTTTTAAAGTAATAGATGACATTCTGATACCTCATGTCAACCAAGGTTTAAATTGACCCTCATTGGACATTCTTACTTTTCTAAGGGGAAAGCACATATCAAAGTAATACTCCAAACAATGTGAAAATGCCTCAAATCCCCGATCCAAACTTTCAGCCTGAAATACGTCATACGAATCTTCCCTGCTCAGATACAGCTGAAATAGTTTCATATTAGTTTCACTATAATGTCTTTTAAATTTTGTTATTTCATGCAGATTACTCCAAACAATACAAGACAAACCATCTAATTCATAATACGTACATATGTAATCTATAAAAGTAGCCGATCTTTCTGTGGTACGAGTTGGCTCCTTTACTCTATTACATAACCCATAACTAAGTAGTACATCTTTTAAGTTACTAACCATATTAGTATTTTCCTTATAATCGATGTTTAAATCCCCACATAAAATACATTTGCAATTTATTGGAAGGCGTAACTTATAAAGAAAACTATTCAATTTTTGAAAAAAAATATCAATATTAGTATTTGGAGCCCGATACAATGACCCTCATATATTAGAATAGTCTTTTATTTTTTTGTTTTTAACTTTTATGCCTCTAATTTCCAAAAATTTCCTTTTGAAATAAAGCATCAAAAATAAATTTGAGTTTGTTTGTTAATTAATTAATAAAACGTATGCTCTAAAATATGCTAAAATAATTTTCGGTCTGTCAGACCTACGCCACTAATGTAATAGAAATTAAACTAAAGGAAAATTAATTTTTTTGCTTGTAAATATTTTCCTCCACTAGTCCACGTGCAACTTTTGAAGCATACTTGAGATACTGTATGTGTGTTGGCCATTTTTTCAATGTAAATAGCAAAGCTAAGATAAATCTACGTTCCGAATCATCCCCCTTTAAAACCGGGATGATATTATTACAGTCCACCCCCATACAGGAACAAAACAAACACCCCTCACCCGTCCTTTATAATTAGAGGGTGTCTTATATGTTAAGTGGGACCCTTTTTTACCATGAGGCATCAATCAAATTTAATGTAGCGCCATGGGGATTATCTCGTATTTGTTGAGCTATTTTTTCAAAATTGGATTTTTCAACGACAAGATACGGATCGAACGTCAAACAGAAGGGGTGGTCCGTAGAGTTGAAGGGTGGTGGCTCTGCCTGCAACTTGTTTAATGAGATTATAACGAGAATTGATTGACGCGTCAAAAAATGATGGCAGGACGTGTGTTTTTGAGATAGTTGATGTAGTATGATCAGAAAATGAGGACTTTTAAAAAAATAACACAAAATGTTTATCCAAATTTATTTTGTCTCTTCAAAGACACTGTTTTTCACTCACTGAAGTAGGGTAGGGTGGGGAAAAATGACGCACTTTTGAAACAATCGGTCATATACCAAATAAAAATCAACGCTTCAAAATCAAGTCTATATATTTTAAATCTTTGACAAATTGGTAACGAAAAAAAAAATTAAATCAAAATCACAACTTTTATCTTTGGATTAATTTGTACCAAAACCTAAAAAAAAATAGAAATGCGTACTATTACACAACCCGTTGGGTAAGTTGGCGCAACAAATCCGATAAGTTGGCGTAGGTAATGCGATGTCATTTTTACATCAGTGTTCCGTAATGGGTTCTTTAAATATTTCTTGACATCCAAGACACGTCCAGACCTTTTAAAGACTTCTTAGGCTTTTTGGGTTTTGGTTCAGCTTTCTACTTACTTGCTTCTTCTAATTGAGATTTATAAGGTGAACTACAAATTATTTCACATTTCATGCGTTTTCTTTTAGTGCATCTTTTTGTCTGAGATTTAAGGAAGGGTTTAATATTTTGTATTTTATCAGAGATTGACACATCGTGTGAGCATTCTACATTTATTGAAACATTGTATCCGTATTTGTAGTTATAACATGATCAGAATTCATGCATAGACTTGATTGGTGAAATGACGTATCAACAGTGATTGCTTTAGGATGGAACGTAGATACTTGAATAAGACTAGGATTTTTGGTTTTTGCTTCATTTGATGCTGAGATATTTGCTTCAGGTAAACCGTTGTGAATGGCGACTGTACGAGTTTCAAACACTATTTGTAGTTCAGTCCTGATGGATTGAGAATATTTTTCTGTCTGATCAGTCACTTCCTTGTTTGATTGAGGATCTTGTGATGTAACAGCGGCCTGGCTAGTCGTTTCTACTGTGTTTCCTGCGGAATCTTCTGGATTTTCTTGTTATGTGACAGTACTAGCCATAAAATCAGCAAAAACATCTGGATTCCAAGGCCAAATTCCTGTGGCTCGGAAACTTTCAATAGCACATTGAATATTCGCAGCTCTGTTGTAGGCAAGTGTATATAAAGATGTTATCTAGAATTATTATCGCCCGTCCTGGATGACTCCCCAACCATTTCTCACACTCCCCAGCGTAGTACGTCTTAAAAACACCTTGAAAACCTCTATCAAGGGGCTGCATTTTATGGTTGCTATGTGGTGGCAGAGTCAGTGCAACAATTTTATTTTTTCGAAAAAAACAGCTTTAATTGAGCAGTGCGAAGAATGATTGTCTAGCACGAGAAGAAGGGGGACAGTTTCAGTAAATTTAGAATGATCTCTGAAAAAACCAGTCAATAAAGAGATCCGCATTAATAAAGCTAGAATCAGAAGTCATTCCTATTGATCCAGCAGGTGATCCATCTAGTAATTTAGATTTCATACGTTTCCTGCCGAATATAAAAGTTGGTGGAACAAAATGGCCAGTCACAGACATAGCATTTACAACAGCCACATGTATGCCTCTCTCAGCGCTTGCTATTTTGTTTACTGTTCGTTTTCCCTTCATTGTAAGAACTTTGGGAGACCTGTTAGGTACCGTTAATAAACCCGTTTCATCCATATTGTAAATACGGTGTGGAGGAAAGTTATATTTATCCAACAACGCACTCATGTTAAACGTGGTTTTTCGCCTTTCAATCTCTTTCCTTCAATTCATATGGAACCCATTTTCCTTTCTTTTGGATCTTTCCTAATACATGTAGGAGCTCGGAAATGGTCGATTGGGCTATATATTCAATGCTTCTGCCAATTGTTTCAAGGTAAGAGTTGAGTTTTCATCTAAGAATGCTTGCAAATCTGCACCTTTTTCAGTCGTCCTCGACGCTCCTTGACTTTTATATCAAAATCACCACTTTTAAAGCATCTAAACCATCGTTCACAAGTTTTTGGGTTAGAGCATGTTCACCATAAAGTTTAAGCAACAATCAATAACTTTCAGCAGCCCTTTTCTTCAAATGAAAGAAGGTTGTTAAATTTTTCCGCAAAACGTCTTTTCTGGTATATTATTCGACATATTCTAAGCTATGAAAAGCTTTGTTTTTTGCACAATAACAATTAATAAGGAACTGACATTAGTCTGTACCAGGGGTCGCCAACTTTTTCAATGTGTTGAGCTAATTTAATAATATTCAAATAGAGAGAGTCTAAACTAGTTTACTGTAATAATAGAAACACATTTTCGACGTATAGTGCGGTTCAAGATATATCGTTGACCGAATGGCTGCAATAAACTGTTGACAACTCCTGTCGTAACGAAACCTGGCAAAGTTGCAAAAACCTAAACAGGACCGGGTCTAATAAAATAACAGGTAAAAAGATAAAATTAATTTTATATCTGGTTTAGTAGTTTCGAAATATTTTAGTTTAGTTCGTATTCTTTTCTTAAACAGTGCAGTTCTATAATTTCGATCGTATTTTTATTATTCCAAATGTGCTAAAAATGTGGCGTTCTTGGCAAGATAATGATCATTGTGTCTCCGGTAGTGCTAATTTTAAAAGAAAACATTTATCATCCAATGCTAAGCAAATTGTTAAAAATGTGTATGTTTCTTTATTGAATAGGGGGCTTAATGTAAATGCAGCCGCAGCAGAAACGTCTTCATTAACGAAAGCGCCGTTCTACAGTTAAATATATTGTGACGAAGCCAATTAAAGCCAAAGAAGTTTGTAGTGATTCTGGTAAAAGCATTTGCTTTTATATTGCCGAAAGTGACAGAAACTTAATTTGAAGCAAAATTTTTGCTATGTATTAAGAGCAAACTGTGCCTGCATTGCATTCATTGCAACAGCGATTAAGGAAAGATGAAACCGACATTCTTTGCAGCAGAACTAGCCTCCGGAAAATATTATCTGTAATGGGTTTTGCATATCGGGTCATTAACAAAAGACAAATATTAATAAAATCACAACGAGTTCGACGATGGCGGTTTGACTACTTAAACTCTATACAAAATAAAGATTAGAAAATCGTCTCATTATCTACCTTGATGAAACATGAGTCGATAGACATGAGACGCCAGCAAGACATGAGACTTCACATGGGACTTTTGAAGATTGTTTTATAAATAGCCTTTTGCCCAATGTGCCTGAGTAAAGCATAATAAGCAAAAAAATATAGTTCCTAATGCAAATAACACAAAATTGGAAATATTGGAACTCTATGCTAAAAAACGATATACCAGGTGTCCCATTAAGGATGGATCGCGGCCGTATCTTGAAAACTATTTATCCCACAGCTTTGGGGGAAAAAAATGTACTAAAAATGATCATGAGAAATTCACCAAAAATATTTTTAACCTTCTAAAACGACCGCAAGAGGGCGTGACGAGCTAAACATTTTTAAAAATCTTTTTTTGTGTGTATTTTTAAGTGTTAACCGAGTAAGAAAAATTCTCAGTTATAATTAGCAAACTGTCTCCTACAACTTTGTTTTATGACATTTTGTCGTAATTTCACGAATAGAGGGATGGGGGGAGTTTTACCTATTGAGATAAAATCGGTCTAATGTCCGTTTGCCTTAACCGATTTTCCTCAATTTGGATTCATTTAAAAGGCAATTGCTGGGACAATCAGATAATCTGGGAGATAAATTATTTAGTTTATAAATGAAACCGCGAGGTGGCGTTACATTCAACAATAGTTTTTTTGAAGTTTTGTTCAGTTTTTTCAAATAGAATGATACAGTTTTTACTACATGGCAAGAAAGGTAATTTAAAGAGGAATCGTCCAGTGAAAACCCGAAATCGATATCTCTGACATGTCAAGAGATATTTCGATTTTTCTGAAAAAATCAGTTATTATTTCACTACTACCTGCATTAAGTGAAAAAAATATTAACCTAATGTTTGCCTTCCTTCACACTTTACCCAGGCTTAGGACTGGTCCAAATTCTTCGTGCCATATTAATTTGGAGAGTGTTTAAAAGCCAACGGGCCAACAACGAAGATAATAATAATAACAACAGTCAAATAAAATTAATAGCACAACAATCTAATTATTAACAGAATCTGAACTTTAACGCCTTTCTAAATGTTCAAAATGCCTTCCATCCTTAGAAATGCAAAGATTTATTTTTCGACGAGTACTAAAAACGGTATCTTCAATTTCCGCTCTTGAAATGCTGGTTATTGAATTTTGAATTCTTTCAATCATGTTTTCTCGTGTGGTAGGACGAGTTTGAAAAACAAGGTCTTTTAGTCTTCCCCACAAGTAAAAATCGAGGACTGTAAAATCCGGTGAGCGCGCCGGCCACGAAAATAAACTACCCCGTCCTATCCAACGATTTGGAAACGAAGCATCCAAGAAGTTTCGAACCACCTGCGAGAGGTGGGCAGGGCATCCATCATGCTGGTACCACATTTGTCTTCTTGTTTCCAACGAAACATCTTCCATTAGTTCTGGCAGTCCATTTTGTAAAAAATTTAAATATGTTTCACTATTCAAATGTCCATTAAAAATAAAGGGATCAATAATTTTGTCTCCCAAAACACCACACCATACGTTCACACTTCATCTATTTTGGTGGTTGATTTCTAACATCCAGTGTGTTAGGTTCCATTCTAAGGATGGAAGGCATTTTGAACATTTAGAAAGGCGTTAAAGTTCAGATTCTGTTAATTATTAGACTGTTGTGCTGTTAATTTTATTTAACTGTTGTTATTATTATTATCTTCGTTGTTGGCCCGTTGGCCTTTAAACACGCTCCAAATTAATATGGCACGAAGAATTTGGACCAGTCCTAAGCCTGGGTAAAGTGTGAAGGAAGGCAAACATTAGGTTAATATTTTTTTCACTTAATGCAGGTAGTAGTGAAATAATAACTGATTTTTTCAGAAAAATCGAAATATTTCTTGACATGTCGGAGATATCGATTTCGGGTTTTCACTGGACGATTCCTCTTTAAATTACCTTTCTTGCCATGTAGTAAAAGCTGTATCATTTCATTTGAAAAAACTGAACAAAAGTTCAAAAAAACTATTGTTAAATGTAAGGCCACCTCGCGGTTTCATTTATAAACTAAATAATTTATCTGCCAGATTATCTGATTGTCCCAGTAATTGCCTTTTAAATGAATCCAAATTGAGGAAAATCGGTTAAGGCAAACGGATATTAGATGACTTTTTATCACAATAGGTAAAACTCCCCCCCCCCCCCCCCCCCCCCCGCTCTATTCGTGAAATTATGACAAAATGTCATAAAACAAAGTTGTAGGAGACAGTTTGCTAATTATAACTGAGAATTTTTCTTACTCGGTTAACACTTGAAAATACACAAAAAAAAGATTTTTAGAAATGTTTAGCTCGTCACGCCCTCTTGCGGTCGTTTTAGAAGCTTAAAAATATTTTAGGTGAATTTCTCATGATCATTTTTAGTACAATTTTTTTTCCCCAAAGCTGTGGGATAAATAGTTTTCAAGATACGGCCGCGATCCATCCTTAATGGGACACCTGGTATACTTCGAAAAGCCGGTCGCGTTGGTGCGGCGGTAAGAGCGCCTGCTTTGCCGAATCCGCGCTGGAGCGATAGCTGGTTCGATTCCAGCGCTCGGATGGTTATTTTTCTTTCTTCTGTCCGTTTATCTTTCCTAAATGTTTGTGATTGTTTCTAGGCAAGAGTGTAAAATCCGACTACGAATTACACCTCAGTCACGCCAGTTAAAGGCTGGGTAAGGCCGGATGCCTTCTGAGAAGTGTTCTACGTTAGTCACTCGCCAGTCGGTAGGTTTCCTGATAGACTTATGGGTAGGCACATAACCAAGGGTTTATAGCCCGAGGGGAGTGCTGGCCTGGGTTTGTCGGAAGCTGATGACCGTGGTTCGGAACCCACGTTAAGCTGTAGGTCCAGTCGCTAAATAGCCTAGTTGCTGATGCGCCTCTAACCCAAACACTTTACTTTTATACTTCGAAAATACGTTTAAAAAATCTGATCTAGAAATATTAAACACATTTAATATTAAAAAGCAATGTAGATGTGATACCATTGCCTTCTCCCGTATTACTGTTTTTTTAATCCAATTGAACATATGTGGCATCAGGAAAAAAATTCAATGTTAGAGCAGAAACCATTTTTCCAATCGAAGTGCAAGTGCTGCAACATTAATTAGGAAGGTTGTCTTCCCAAAGAAAGTTGGATACATTCGATTAACCATGTTATTAAAAGAGAAGATTCCTATGTATCATTTACTGATAATATAGAACCACTTATTATTAATGTAGATCAAAGTGACAGTGAGTGCAAGCGAATTAAATGTATAATTAAATTTAAGTTATAATTTTTATTGTACTAATAGATACATTTATGTTTTTATTTATTTTTATTGTACTAATAAATTCAAAATGCACAAACCAATAAACAATGTTTTAGTCATGCATAATAATAATAATAATTTAATAATATTTTATTTTTTCCAAAATTATTCGGCAATTAAACCACTCCGACTCTGGCGCCTTTGAAGAAACTAGGAATATTTTTATTGAAATTTATTGGGGCAATTAACATTTTGCCGAAAAGCAACGAAATATCTTGAACCGGACTATACAAGATGCCTAAATTGATATACCAAGCTACTGGAATTGTCTACACGAGCCACCGGTAGCTCACGATCTAGGGTTGGCGACCCCTAGTCGATACCAATAAATGTATTAGTAACGCCATCTCTTAGCAAAATCGACATTAATAACCGAAACACCTATTAGCAAAGAAATATCGTAAACATTGTACACTTAATGAACAACTGTTGTTGTATAAACTGTTCGTAAAAACAACTAAGAAAATAAACAAAAAAAACTTAAATAAAAATCTGTTTTTAATTAGACCCTTGAGACATGAGACGAAGTTTACGGATTTTGTTCGAAATATTTACTTGTCCCGTTTCATTTTTTTTGTACCTCGAAAACAAAAGACAAACGACAACATGCCTACTGCGTTCGCTGTCGGGCTGGGGTAATTAAAAATTAAACTACGAAGAAAAAAGAAAAACGAGATCGAAAAAAAAACCGGTACAGTGTAAATTCATTCTAATTAAGAAAGATTTTTTTATTTACACTTTTGAGGACCGAGTCTCCAAAGAACGGAGGGAAAAGTAGAAATGAGAATTAATTGCTTACTTCGTTGTAAGATTAAGAATGAACTGAAGCCATTTGTTGTACAGTTGTTTTTGAAACGGTGTCCCCCTGCCCCGTCGTCTTCGGATCTTCGGTTCTTAATTGGATTTTTAGTTATTAAGAAATGGTACTCGAGAAAGGCTTTTTTATCAGCGTTCTGCTTAATGGAACTGTTTCAATAAAAGATTATCGAGGAGTCGAACGATTTATCTAAATGGAGGGGATTACTCGAACGTAGTTTTATGATTCAGCGCGTGACTGGGTCACATATTCTCCTTGTCGGAACTTCAGAAAGGAATGGCGTGTTCATCTAAAGCAAATATTTGTTTTTTTGGATCTCATGTCTTTGTCTTTGTTTGGTGGTGTAAAATTTAAATATTGGATTTTCTCCAACTATTGGTTCTAAAGGCTTATCTACTAACCTACAAAAAACCGAACCTTTTTGTAAGGTTTCCTTCACCTCATGAGTTAAATCGTACCACTTTAGAGTTGAGAAAAACAAATATGCTAAAAAAAATTATAAGCTCTAGATTCTGTTCTATGTCAAGTAAAGAATCTGCAGGTACAATCGACTTTAATACAATACGTATCTTTCAGAAATAATTTTGAAGATTAGATTAAAATAGTTCACCTTCAGCAGGCGTTAAGGGCCTAAAAATATAGCTAACGAAACTATGGAGGATGTTTCAGATTAGCCAGCCACGGTGGTCTGGTGGGTTAGTCGCCTGCCTGTCAATCCAAAGGTAGTTGGTTCGATTCCAGCGCTCGGGTGGGTGTTTTTCTTTAATTCTTCTGTCCGTCTTACTTCCTACCCTACACACACAATTATATACACTCACATACACATAGAAACGCCCACACATATCCACACGTAAATGTCTGTGATTGTTTCTAGGCAAGAGTGTAAAATCCGATAACGAATTACCCCTCAGTCACGCCGGATGGATGGGCTGGGTAAGGCCGGATGCCTTCTGAGAAGTGTTCTACGTTGGTCACTCGCCAGTCGATAAGCTTCTTGGTAGACTTGGTTATGGCTAGGCACATAACCAAAGGTTAATAGCTTGAGAGGGGTGCTGGCCTGGGTTTGTCGTTAGCTGATGACCGTGGTTCAGAACCCACGTTAAGCTGTAGGTCCAGTCGCTAAATAGCCTAAATAGCCAGATTAAAAAATCAATCCTATATCACGAAAATCTATCAAGGTCCAAAACAGAAACGAGGACATGAAATAAAAATATCTTTTGAAGTAAAAATTTTAATTTTTTTGTAAAATGTGAATGGACTTTGCACAATTTTTGGACGAAGTAAAAATTTCTTTGTTAATTTTTTATTTTCAGTGCGTCAAGTCCAAACTAAATTTTCAAATATCTATAAAAAGAAATATATTTGTCTTAATAATTTGCTTTAAACTGTCTGGCCTTAATATTTAATACTGGGAAAAAAGGAAAACACAAAAAAACGTATAATAAAAACATTATGTAAACCTAAACTTTCATATCTTGTTTTCTTCAGTTTTACTTTTCTGGACTTGGCCCACTCCAATAGTCTATATTCGATGTTTCATGACGATTTCCATGTGACAATATTCCATATATATATTTTAGGCGATCGGTGGCACTACGTGGAGAAAGGGTGAAAGATTCTATAATATGTATGTATGTATGTATGCATTCTTAATGCTTGTCTGAAGACTGCATTGAGAATGCCAAGTGTGACCTTGGCCAAACGTCTGCACGTTCCCAACAAACGGAACACAAACGATCGGATGTACTCCCGGACTAATAGTCTAATGTATTCTTCCATCCGCGAAACACTACGAACTTAACAATTCTACAATATACAATTATCGGCAAAAGTCTTGCAGCCCCCTTTTTATTTTTGTTATGATACGAAAATAAATTGGGTTATTTTTTCAAAACAAAGCTTAAAGGATTAGTGAATGCGTGCAAAAGAGAAAATTAAGTAATTTTATTTTTATTCTTGGTTTTTATAAATATTAAAAAAAAAGATTTATGTTTCTAAAAATAAAATAAAATACATTCTCAAAAAAAGCTAAATTAATGTAAATATTGTTCAACTAATAGACAGTATTACCTCCCCTACCTCTTATTAATGCGTAAACTTTTCGATGCATGCCAATAATTAGGTTATTAATAGTGTCTTGTGATAAATTGGCCGATTCCTCTTGATCGGCTGAAATTAGCTCCGGGCGATTTCTTAGCGGATTGTTCCTACGGTTAATTGCTCTAGAAAGGTAATCCCAAATATGTTTGATGGTGGCCAATCTAATCTGTTAATTCCAGCTTCATTTAGAGCCATCTGGACGATCCTAAAATTGTTACCAATTTCTTGCTGTAATGGATAAATAACAGGTCTGATGATATGTTCCAAGTAGAAATATGCATTCATTATTTGTGGGACGTGAATGAGCTCTGTTCTTCCATTGTAAAATATTCCTCCCCAAAACGTTTCTCCATTGAGGCAATAACCAGGCTTGATGCTCTCTGGCCCATTGAAAACGCCTTCGCCTTTGCTAATAACAGAAGACAGGAATTCTAATTGGGCGTCTGCGATGCAGTCCAACGTTGAAAAGCCTTCTGGAAACCGTACGACTTGATATACTACGATTGTACATCCGCTGGAACTCAAGTTGTATCGCTCTAATCGGTACTGAGCGGTTTCTTCGTGCATATTAAGCAAGATAACGATCTTATCGTTCATTTGTAACCATTCTTCAGCCACTTCTGGGTAGTGAGACAACATAACCAGTTTTTTCGAATCTTCGAATTGCTCTGCTAACAGTACTCCGAACAATTTAAACTAGTAGCAATTTGATGTCGCGCAAAACCTTCTTCGTTACGACCCTATTAAACGCAAAACTTTCAGCCCCAGGAATTTTTATTGCTGTACTGTACGATTAATACAAATAAACTGATGTAGTAAAACATCGCATAAATACATTGCTGATAAATGTTAATAATAAATCCGAAGATATTTTCGGCACGTTTATGTTTATTAATTTTTCTGATAAATAAATTCCTTAACTCTTATTGCGAAGAAACATATTGAGATTTACTTATTTTTTAGATAAATAAGGGAGGTGCAAGACTTTTATCGATGAGTTTATATCAAGGGAAATGAAAGGATTTACGGTTAGAGGCGCATCAGCATCTAAGGCTATTTAGCGACTGGACCTACAGTTTAACCTGGGTTCCGAAGCACGGTCATCAGCTACCGACAAACCCAGGCCAACACCTCCCTCAGGCTGTCAAACCCTTGATTATGTGCCTACCCATAAGTCTATCAGGAAGCCTACCGACTGGCGAGTGACCAACGTAGAACAGTTCTCAGAAGGCATCCGGCTTTACCCAGCCTTTAACTGGCGTGACTGCGGGGTAATTCGTTGTGGGATTTTACACTCTTGCCTAGAAACAATCACAGACATTTAGGTGTGGATAGACGTGTGGGTGTATATGTGAGTGTATATAAGTGTGTGTGTAGGGTAGGAAGTAAGACGGGCAGAAGAATTAAAGAAAAACACCCATCCGAGTGTTGGAATCGAACCAGCTACTTTTGGATTGCCAGGCAGACGACTCACCCACCAGACCACCGCGGCCGGCGAGTTTATATCACTTTTACAAACAATACAATTTCATATTCAAAAACCTACCTAACTATATCTTGTTGAAAAATTAATTTCCTAATCAATTAAATTAATTAAATAGGAAATAATTGTTAATTAGTTATTAAAATAATTAATTATGTAATTATATTAATTACTAATAAAAAATGTATCAACTGAAGATTAGACAAAGAATGTTATTAATTAATTATGAATATATATATATATATATATATATATATATATATATATATATATATATATATATATATATTATTTTAATAATTAATTAACAATAAATTTAATTAATTAGAAAATTAATTTTCCATCCATAAGATACAGTTGGTAAGTTTTTCAATATGAAATTGTATTGTTTGTAAAAGTGGTATATATTGAAGAATTGTTCTGAAGATGGTTTATAAATAAACCGAAACGTTAACAGAACAATAAAAAGATAATAATTTATTAATAATTGACCAAAAATCAAAAAAAATATTATATCTATCCCTCTCTCATTGGTTCCATTTACTCAAAATTAACCATGAAAACTTAAATTGTTTGTCTTGTCTTTTCTCGTCGCCTATTAGCACAGACTACAGAAGTAAAATATTTGGAGAAAGGATTATAGATGTAGCTGAAAATAAGGGAGTTAAAAGGAGAAACGTTTTCCAGTATTTTCATTGGAAACTTTCCCTTTGGATTGTACGGTATAATAGCCATAAATTTTCCACACGATTAAGTTATAGAGAAAGAGGTCCGGAAGTTTCTGCTCGATGAAGTTCTAGTAAACAGACGATAAGAAGTTCGGAATGGCCGGGCAAATAAACCCGAAGGAGTTTGCTCGCAGAGCCGGATAGAGAAAACAAAGTGAACTATGCTGCAAATTGGCTTGAAGATCCGATAAAATATTTAAAGCGCAGCTTTTAGTCGGTAGCCCTGCAAGTATTTACTACTTTGTAGCAGATTTCTTTGAAGGAATTTTTAGTGCAATCAACTAGTTCTCGTAAGGACAAGCTTACAAACTTGAGTTCGTTGTTTGCATTGCTACTATTGCTTTAAATATTCGTGTTTGCTTAAAACTAAATGGAAAAATGTTAAGTTTACGGTTTTACGCAAATGAAATTTGAAAAATTTGGTAAAATTAGGAACTCATGGTCGTTGTGGATTCTAGGAATTATAAAAATTAATTAAATTAATATATATATCATCATGATCATCATCAGCCCGTGTCGATCCACTGCAGGATGAAGGCCTCTTCAGCATGCTTCCAACTTTCACGGTCCTGGGCTTTCCTCTGCCACTCTGTCATCAATCAATCGTGCTTTCGGTCATCTTCACGGACGTTTGCGATCAAGCGTTATCCACTCCAGGATTGCCTTGGTCCATCTATCATCCCATCGTCTCGCAGTATGACCTGCCCATCTCAATTTCAGTTGCTTTACTCTTCCAATGATGTCACAGACTTTCGTTTGTTCCTTGATCCATGTACAAGACTTTCTGTCTCGTCTTGTAATGCCAAGCATAGATCTTTCCATTCACCCAAAATTTTTGAATTGATTGCGATGTGAGTGCCCAGGTTTCACTTCCGTATGTCATAACGGGTAGAACGCAGTGATTGAAGACTTTTCTTTTCAGGCAACGTGGGAGTCTGCTCTTAAATACAATGTTGAGCCTGCCAAATGCTTGCCAGCCACATTTAACACGGCGTTCCACCTCCCGGGCGGTATTTCCCTCCATTGAAATCCTCTGCCCAAGATATATAAAGCTGTCTACAATCTCCAAATCCCTTCCTAAAACGGAAATTCTTCTGTCCTGAGCGAAGATATTGAACATATCCTGACTCTTTTTCAGGTTTATTTTCAAGCCAAATGGTTCGCCAGCCCTTTGCAGTTCTTGTATACGTCCTTACAGCTCCTCTGGGTCTTGTGAAAGCTGAACGATGTCATCTGCAAATCTAAAATGGTTTAAGTTTACACCATTGATTTTTACACCATCCTGTTTCCAATCCAGTTTATGGAATACGTTTATACGAACGAGAATACGAGAAAGAAATAGGCGATATTGCGTCACCCTGCCGTACACCTCGTTCTACATTAATTCCCACTTCAAGATCATCAAGGTGAATTGTGTCTATAGCTCCATCATATACCGATCCTACTAGGTTTCATATTCTTTATCTACGTCTTGGCTAAGTAGTGCATCCATTATTGCATGCTTTGAGATGGAGTTAAATACTTTTTCGTAGTCGATTAAAGCCAAGCACAGTGGCATGGTGTATTCGTTGTGCCTTTCTATTGCCTGCTGAATCCACTTCTGAATCCTGCTTGTTCTCTTGGTTCTACGTCATTCAGTTTTTTTAATATTCTTTTAGAAATTATCTTAGTGAAAACTTTATACATTACTGATAGGAGACTTATTGGATGGTAGTTCTTTAAATCTTCCTGTGCTCCCTTTTGTGTGCTACTTTTTGTTCTTTTGAGGCATTTTGAGTATAATTTTACCAGTGTTTTATGTAACGTCCGACCACCAGCTTTTAGCATTTCGACAGTTACACTGTCTTTTCCTGGAGCCTTGCCGTTTTTCATCGATTCTGTAGCATTTGTTACTTCCTCCACTAGGATATCTGGCATTTATTCTTCCGTGGGTATTGTTGTGTTTAATTTGTTCTGATCTTCATATAACTGGGAATAAAATTTTCTGACAACCTCTAACATTTGCGTACGCACCTTGCATACTGTGCCATCGTCACGCCTTAAGCAGCTTCTGTTTAGCCCTGTTAATTTCTTTGTTTTCTTCCAGGGTTTCTTGCACTAGCTGCATGTTGAATCGGCGCGTGTCCTCTCTGATACGTTTTCTTATAGTTTTGCGGTGCTCAATGTACTCCACTCTGCCAAAATAACTACCTGCATTTTTCATTCCCCGCTGTTTCTTCATTAAATCAATGGTCCCACTGGAGATTTTTGTCTGTTTGAGACATGTTTCTTCTGGTGCTGTTGAAGCAGACGTTTGAAGTACATTGTTGGCGATTTCTTCATATCGATCTGATAGTTCCACTTCCTTCGGATCTTGTAACACAGCAAACCGGTTTGACAAAGCAAACTGAAAATCGTTTGCTCTCTCCAGCAGTTTCCCAGAATCCTTCTTGCCCTTCTTTGATCTTACCATTCTTTCGCGTTGACATATATATATATATATATATATATATATATATATATATATATATATATATATATATATATATATATATATATATATATATATATATAGCGTCTTTCAAATTGAGCGATTTTTGACTGACATTTTGGCATAATCGTGGCTCTATCACACAAATGACTCGAATACTTTCATCCGTTAATTCAGGAATTGATTGTGGATTATTCTCATAGACCTGGTTTTTCACGCAACCCCAGAGGAAATAGTCCACTAGTTTCATGATCTTGGTGGCCTATTAACATCACCGTTTCTTGCAATAACCCCTCCTTTTGGAACCACATATAGTCCAGATCAATATTATTCAAGTCAGTCCACAAAAATCTATTTAACATCTCACAATATCGATCAACATTCACAGCAGTGTTACGAGAGAAATCCGGGCCAATTATACCTCCTGATCATAATGCACGCCAAACAGTGACTCGTTTAGGATGTAAATGTTTCTCATGAATCAATAGTGGATTTTCCTCGCCCCAAATGCGGCATTTTTTTTTATTAACACAACCACCAATTTGAAAATGTGCTTCATCCGAAAAGAATATTTTTTGAGAAAAATCTTCTGTTGGTTCTTTGCCCCAGTTGACAAATACAGGACGTGATTAATCCAGTAGCTTTAATTCATGTGTTACTTGAATCTTATATACCTTCAGAGCTAAATCCTTCAAATCTGAACAGGAAGGAACACAGGAAATAATAATATGTGCACAACTAATAGAAATTCCTACAAACATTTTGAGCCATGACATTTTTGTAAACCAAAATTATTCACTTTTTCAAATTATTTGTAAAAAAAAGAGACTTCTGAAAAACCCCGTATATTTAACGGTGTTATAATCGACTTACTTGTGGGCTAGTATAAAAACCTTCATGGAGTAAGCAGAAATTATATTCAAATAGATATTTCAACTTATCAAATATTGGCATTGACATTAACGACACTGCAATTTTCGTCTACAAATATTGGAACATCGAAAAAAAAAATAACACCATTACTCAACAGGCAACGTGTCATAAAATCTCAGTATTAAATTTCGCAAAAAAACATCGTCAGAAAATACCATTATTATTTCATAAAATATCAACTAAAGGTCGTTAGTAATTTTTCGTCGTGTCGTTCGTTTTTCGCTAGATGTCGCAACGGGCGTATCTCGATCGAAACGATATTATTCAGACAGCACACCATATTACGACCGTATTTGTGGAAATCACGTCTGGTCGGATTTTCTCCGCGGACCGTGAGAAAACGAGACGCAGCGGTGACGTCATTAAGAATTATGGATGACGCGGGCGGAGTGAAGGTGCAGAGTCCCAGGTGCACGCCTGTTGGTAGCGAGAAGAGTGCAATCTGGAAAATTTCATTTTTGCAATTGTAATGAGACCGTCAAGATATAGATATAAGTATTGTTTGTATGCATTTATATCTTTTTATTGTGTTCTCCCTTTTTTATTCTGTATACCTTTTTCGAGTCCACCACTCTTCTTATCCTTGGATTAAGAGAATTATTAAGGGTGAAATTTGTTTTATTCTACAGTGTGTCCAGGATAAGGACTTACCACCCTGTTAAAATTTTTATTTCTGGCCGGATTTTCATAAACTTTCTTTTGCTGGATAGATCTCGGAAAACGGCATTAATAAAGTGTATCACATGTTTTTTTTTGCTAATATCATGCCAACTGCGTCAACTTTTATGACTCCCATTTTCGAGATGTATTATTAGGGCTTTTTTTAGAGAAAAACTAACAACGGATTCTTGGCCAGCACCACCTTAAATCAAACCATATCGATTTTTATGGTTTTAAATTACTGGGTGTCCTTCATATTATTTTATGATATTTTTACAACAATAATTAATAATTTTTCTAATAATTAAAGACTATTTTTTAACAAAAAACTTCCTTTATTTACAGCTCGATCTAAATTGACATTATAAAACTTAAATACTAAACATTTCTATTGTAATGGGATTTGTGGAATAAAACTCTGGAGCGTTGTCGAATATCACTGTATTTATTCAAATATATTTCTACTGCCGCATGAACACAACTTCTAAACTGTCCTTTCCCTCTCTATACATTAGTTTCTAGAGTACATATTGTTAGTTATTTATTCAGGTGTTATTGTTTACAACCCTTCTTATCTTCTTACAAATACAAATTCAATTAGAAATATTACGTTTATATTCGGTTCAAAACAATGTCGTAAAAGGGTGGTAAACAACTGTTATTGCAATAGGAATGTGAACGTGTAAAAGTTTACACAATGATTCAAAAATAAAAATAAGAAAATATATACAGTATGTTTAAAAATAATACAATATTTATATAGGTCGGTACATTTCACTCATATATATATATATATATATATATATATATATATATATATATATATATATATATATATATATATATATATATATATATATATATATATATCATCATCATCATCATCATCATCATCATCATCATCATCATCATCAGCCCGTATCGATCCACTGCAGGATGAAGGCCTCTTCAGCATGCTTCCAACCTTCACGGTCTTGGGCTTTCCTCTGCCACTCGGGTCCAATATACTTAACGATGTCATCAGTCCATCGTGCTTTCGGTCTTCTTCGCGGACGTTTGCGATCAAGCGGTATCCACTCCAGGATTGCCTTGGTCCATCTGTCGTTCCATCGCCTCGCTATATGGCCTGCCCATCTCCATTTCAACTGTTTTACTCTTCCAATGATGTCACAGACTTTTGTTTGTTCCCTGATCCATGCGCAGGACTTTCTCTCTCGTCTTGTAATGCCAAGCATACATCTTTCCATTCCCCTCTGTGCCACCCGAAGTTTTTGAATTGATTGCGATGTGAGTGTCCAGGTTTCACTTCCGTATGTCATAACGGGTAGAACGCACTGATCGAATATTTTTCTTTTCAGGCAAAGTGGGAGTCTGCTCTTAAACACTATGTTGAGCCTACCAAATACCTGCCAACCACATTTAACACGCCGTTCCACCTCCCGGGCGGTATTCCCCTCCATGGAAATCCTCTGCCCAAGATATACAAAGCTGTCCACAATCTCTAAATCCCTTCCTAAAACTGAAATTCTTCTGTCCTGAGCGAAGTTATTGAACATAACCTGACTCTTTTTCAGGTTTATTTTCAAGCCAAATGGTTCGCCAGCCCTTTGCAGTTCTTGTATGCGTCTTTGCAGCTCCTCTGGATCTTGTGAAATGAGAATAATATCATCTGCAAATCTAAGATGGTTTAAGTTTGCACCATTGATCTTTACCCCATCCTGTTCCCAATCCAGTTTACGGAATACTTCTTCAAGGCCAGCCGAGAAAAGAATAGGCGATATTGCGTCACCCTGCCGTACACCTCGTTCTATATTAATTCCCACTTCAAGATCATCAAGGTGAATTGTGGCTGTAGCTCCATCATATATCGATTCTAATAGGTTTACATAGGCTCTCTCTACACCTTGGCTAAGCAGTGCATCCATTATCGCATGCTTTGAGATGGAATCAAATGCTTTTTCGTAGTCGATAAAAGCCAAGCACAGTGGCATGGTGTATTCGTTGTGCCTTTCTATGACCTGCTGTGCAACCTGGATGTGATCCATTGTACTGAATCCACTTCTGAATCCTGCTTGTTCTCTTGGTTGTGCGTCATTCAGTTTTTTTAATATTCTTTCACTGATAGGAGGCTTATTGGACGGTAGTTCTTTAAATCTTCCTGTGCTCCTTTCTTATGTAAAAGGATCACTTCTGCATTTTTCAATAAGTCAGGTACTTTTTGTTCTTTGGGGCATTTTGAGTATAATTTTGCCAGTGTTTTATGTAACGTCCGACCACCAGTTTTTAGCATTTCGACAGTTACACTATCCTTTCCTGGAGCCTTGCCGTTCTTCATCAATTCTATAGCATTTGTTACTTCCTCCACTAGGATATCTGGTATTATATATTGTTCTTCCGTGGGTATTGCTGTCCCTGACTGGCTCTGATCTTCATATAACTGGGAATAAAACCTTCTGACAATCTCTAACATTTGGGTACGCGTCCTGCACACTGTGCCATCCTCACGCTTTAAAGCATATATTTGCGTTCTTTTGTTTCTCAGCTTCTGTTTAGCTTTGTTAATTCCTTTGTTTTCTTCCAGGGTTTTTTGCACTAGCTGCATATTGAATCGGCGCGTGTCCTCTCTGATACGTTTTCTTATAGTTTTGCAGAGCTCAGTGTACTCGACCCTGCCAAAAGGACTACCTGCATTTCTCATTGCTCGCCGTTTCTTCATTAAATCAATGGTCTCACTGGAGATTTTTGTTTGTTTGAGACATTTTTCCTCTGGTGCTATTGAAGCAGCCGTTTGAAGTACATTGTTGGTGATTTCTTCATATTGAACTGATATTTCCACCTCCTCTGGATCTTGTAACCCAGCAAACCGGTTTGACAAAGCAATCTCAAAATCGCTTCCTCTCTCCAGCAGTTTTCCAGAATCCACCTTGCCCTTCTTTGATCTTACCATTTTTTCGCGCTCTTTTCGACAGTCAATCCGAACCCTTGCTCGTACAATTCGGTGGTCACTTCCAACATTAAAATTGTTAAGGACAGTACAATTGGTAAATATTGTTTTATCGTTGGTATATATATATATATATATATATATATATATATATATATATATATATATATATATATATATATATATATATATATATACACCACTATATTGCTAATATCTGTAAGTGGAGGTGTCACTAAGTGAGACAGTAAACTTCTGCTTATATGCCTTTTTCTACTACTCGATCCCTTGTGCGCAAATGTTGCGTTAGACAAACGTGACACAAAAACATAAAAATATGCAAACTGACGCACATATGTCTGCACCATAATGATTTCGTCAATCTCCAGACCTTGCTAGCAATATAGTAGTATTATATATATGATTACTCTATCATTCCGCCATTTTCTAATACGTTGTCGGATAGTGTTCACTACTTTTCTCAATCGTTGTTTGGTAATGCAAGCAAGCCCGCCTAATACGATCACAAAGATCGTCTCTAATTTGGAGCTTCGAAACATAAACCTTATTTTTAACTGTTCCCTGGAGAAAAAAATTAGGCGTGAGATCCAGGGATCTCGCCGGCCAAATAATTACAGCACTGTTTCGCCCATTCCAACGATTTGGAAAATTATTATTTAACCAGTTTCTTACGTTAATTGCATGATGAATAGAATGGGTGCCCCGTCAAATTGTAAGTATAAATTGTACCGATAATTAAGAGCCAACGCATCAATTTCATCATTAAACTCATTTTGTAAAAATCTAAGAATTCTAGCTGCATTCAAATTTCCATCAAAGAAGTATGATCCAATAATAATTTCATTTAAAATAACGCACCAAACATTTACCTTAGTAGAATATTGTATCTTACATTGTATCACCCAGTGTGGGTTATCTTGAGCCCATAATATAATATTTGGTGATGATACGATACCATTTGTTGTAAATGTGGCTTCATCTGTGTACAAAATATTTTTAGAAATGTATGATCTTGAATGTACATGCCTTGTAACCATAAACAGTATTCAATTCCTCTTTCAGTGTCACCAACTTCCAGTGTTTGAAGAAATTTTGGTTTAAAGTTTTCTGTTATTTTTCTTCAAGCATAACCACATAATGCTTTTCGGGATATTTAAAATTCTACTAGCTTCCCTAACGCTTGGGTGTGGATTCTAATTAAAATAATCAAGAACTAATTGAGTTGCGCACAATTCACGAGAACGATGCTAATTAGGAAATTTATTAACAGTTCCGTTTTGATCAAAATATTGGTTTATACAAGAAACTGTAATATGATTGATGTTCCGTTCTAGATGTCTTCTATTAAATTCTTTTGCTGCTTCACGAAAAGTTCGCGTGCCATCACCATCTAATCTTATAATTTCTACTTTTTCTTCTAAAGAATAAATCATTATTGCCTTTTGAAATCACTATAACAGAAATCAATCAGTCAAAGTGACATTTGTAAATTAGTTTACACATTTTAATAACAGAAAGTACATGTAATTAGAAAAATTATAATATAAATATCACAAATATCTGGGACACCCAGAAATTTAAAACCATAAAAATCGGTACAGAATCTGTTAGATTTTCTCTAAAAAAAATCATAATAGTATTTCTCGAAAATGGGAGCCATAAAAGTTGGCCATGATATTAGCAAAAAAAACATGTGATACACTTTCTTAATGCTGTTTTCCGAAATCTATCCAACAAAAGAAAGTTTATGAAAATCGGTCCAGAAATAAAAAAAATAAAGGGGTGGTAAATATAAATATAAATATATAATATTATAGTATAATGACCACTATAAATAAGTGGTAATTATACATCATTATTTCGAACAGCCTGATTTTACATACAGAAAATCCTACAGCCCATCCAAATTCATACATTATAAGAAAAAAAGAAAAAAATTGACAGTGGAATGAACATCTTTGAGACGATTTGATGTGAAGAACTTTTTATAGTTCAAGTCTAGGCCCTCACGTGGGTGCCGCACCTAAAGAAGGTAACCGGGAAAGCAAGAGCCATGGCTCGTCTGCTTTACCCCCTAATGAACGGCAAAAGTAAGCTCTCGCTGAACATCCGAATAACCTTGTATAAAATCATGGTCCGATCCGTCCTCACCTACGGATCTCAGGCTTGGTTTCCGTACCTCCCCCCAACGTCGATTGCAATTCTGCAATCGTTCCAGTCACGTGTTCTTCGCACGTTAGTAGGTGCCCCATGGTTTGTAAGGAATGCGCAAATCCATCGGGAAACTGACATACCAGTGATTCAGACATTCCTGTCCAGACTTCTGGACAAATTCCTAGCGACGGCGTCCCTTTCGGACAATCCGCTAATCAGAGCCACGGCAGCTTCATTGCCGGCCGTTGCCCCAGTATGACCATCCTCTTCGGTCATCACCTCCATGCCTAAAGGACGGCAGCTAAAACCCTTCGAACAAGCGACATTGTCGTGACGTTCGAAAAATCAGTGAATACAAGTCAGGGCCTTCGGGTCAACTTAACCTCCAGGACAAGAAGAAGAAGAAGTTCAAGTCTCGAAAAAAATCAGAAAACTCAGAATTAATAAATCGATAGATTTTATTCTCGACTCGCTACAGACACTTGTGCTTCCTACCCTTAATTTCACATTATTAACGCTCGAAAGGGTAATAAATTAATCTTGGGGGTAGTGTGTGGCCACCCTTGAAATGAATTCGCTACTACAAGACTGCTTTTAATTGGCCCCGATTCCGCTGACCCTCCGATTATTGACAACCCTACTGGCAACATCATCCCTCTCAACTTGGATTTATCAATGGGATGATCTTACCGTAGATAATCGACATCATCAGGATGCATATTGCCCTATGTTTACCATATATACTATTTCCTATTTATATATATAAATATATATATATATATATATATATATATATATATATATATATATATATATATATATATATATATATATACACAGGTGACAGGCTTGTGTATTAAAATACTTAAACGTTTTTAATTGTATTCTTTAGAATCAGGAACCATATTGAATTTAAATCTAAGGAAGGTATACCAATACAGTTATTTCTATTTAAATTAATTATAGCAGTTTCTTTTAACCTTCTCCTTGAGACCAGCTGAGCTGAGCTGGGCGTTCAGCTTGAGCCCAGCTGATGACGGCTTAACCGTCTCGCCAGGCCAGAAACCGGTCCTGAGATGCGCTTGCTGGCTCTTTGGATGGCGGATGGGAGAACGACAAAGCACTAACGGAGAGCGCGGGTGTATTTTTTTTGTTTTTAATATCTTTCTCTACGAGCTCACTTCATTATTTTTTGATATATATATATATGCATATATTAGGAAATCTTCTAAAGACATCCATGTGTTCGATGTTCAGTGACATGTGAATGTCGGATTCATGCCCTTGTTGGAGTCATGCCAACCGACTAAAACCCTTCCCGCTCAAGGATATTTTTTTTCTCCTGGTCGTGGCCTGGAAACCGCCGTTAGACATTACTTCAGGACACACAACAGATTGTCAGTCCAAATTTGCCTTACGTCTTCCCTCGTCCTCTATTTTTGTCCTCATTATTTTCTCCACCATGCCCATTATTCTTGCCCACTGCCTTTTTTCTTCTAGAAGCAGAACGCCGATGTTGTGTTCCGGCACTTCTACATTGCATTCGGCAGCAGTAGCCATCCGAAGCGGTTCCCATCTCGGGCAGTGGAAGATTGTGTGGTCCCTTGTATCCACCATCCCACAATAGCGACAATCCTTGTCCTCTAACTTTCCCATTCTGTATAAATAGTATCTGAAGGATCCATGGCCCGTTATTGCTTGTGTTGTGTGGAAATTTATCTCCCCTAATTTTCTGTTGTGCCACTCTCTCACGTCTCGGATAAATATTTTTGCCTTTCCCTCATAGTCGTTCCTTTCTTTGTGCCAGACTTCCAGTAATTTCTGTCTTGCTTGGGTTTTTGATTCCTTTCCTCTTTCGAATATTGATATGCTTTCCATGATTCGGAGTCTTATTGGTGGTAGACCAGCAACGGCTAGGATGGCTATTGTGGGCACGGTTCTATATGCACTATATATATATATATATATATATATATATATATATATATATATATATATATATATATATATATATATATATATATATATATATATATATATATGTTTGTTCGTAGTGTTTCGCGGATAGATGAATACGCTAGACTATTAGCCGGGAGTACCTGCGATCGTTTGGGTCCCGTTTGTTGGGAACATGCAGACGTTTCGCCAAGGTCACACACAAACGATCGGATGTACTCCCGGACTAACAGTCTAGTATATATATTTACAAAATCGATTGTTTAAATTACCCAAGCTCATATATTGGCCAAACTAAACAATATTTAAAAAACAGAATAAATGAGCATAAAAAAGTTGTGTTTGAAAATCTAAAATATTTATATTATTAAAATTATAGTTCTAGTTTAAACTTTATCTACGACTTTTTTGAGTTAGAGCTCTTTAATTGAGTTCTTTAATTGTTCTGTCCGTCTTATTTTCTTCCCTACACACACACTTATATACACTCACATATTCTCACACACGCCCACACATATCACACCTAACTATCTGTGATTGTTTCTAGGCAAGAGTGTAAAATCCGACTATGAATTAGCCCTCAGTCACGCCAGTTAAAGGCTGGGTAAGGCCGGATGCCTTCTGAGAAGTGTTCTACGTTGGTCACTCGCCAGTCGGTAGGCTTTCTGATAGACTTATGGATAGGCACATAACCAAGGGTTGTTGATAGCCTTAGGGGTATGCTGGCCTAGGTTGTCGGTAGCTGATTACCGTGGTCCGGAACCCACGTTAAGCTGTAGGCCAGTCGCTAAACAGCCTTAGATGCTGATGCGCCTCTAACCGTAAATCTTGTTTTCCTTTTTTTGAGTTAGGACACTTAGGTTTTCTTCTGTATTTCTAATACTCTTTTTGAGTTTATGAATGAACTCAAACTTGAATTGAACTTTGTTTTTTAGATATTATTTGGTTTGACCAATGTGAACTTGGCCAAGTTATGCAATATATATATATATATATATATATATATATATATATATATATATATATATATATATATATAGGCAGAACTAATTGAGTGTTAGAGCGTACTTGCAGCCAGAGCACTCTGGTACACTTCACGATTACTTTTTTATCAAACCTACTTAAGAGGGAGAAAACTAATCACAATTTCCGGCGAAGGGTTTCCTGAAGCTACTCAACACGACCTTCCAACAACGATCGGGGGGAACAAGTTTCGTGTCTTGATATTAAAACACGTCAGGGCGCGAACACGCCCTCTACGTCAAAGCAGAAAGTCTCGATCTCTCCGCAAACAACTCACCAAATATATTTAGTGATATTAAAGAATGCACCTTCCTTATATTCGCAACATTGAAATTACACTAAGAGAAATCCTGTTAAATATAGTTCTTGTATATAAGCCTTAAACTTACGCCTACCCCTTGTACGCACATACGCGTCCGGTTTGACGCTCATCCCAAAGACACCCGACAATTTCGCATGGTTATTTTAATTTAAGTACGTGCATAAATCATCGTTTATTGGTCGACCGCCGCAGCTCTCGTCCAAAACAAAATATACCATGGGTAAAACCTACAGTGCGGAGGGCAAATGTCGGTCCAGTGACTTACAGTAATTGCTGCGCGCGAGTGTACGACGGGGTGTGTTATTATTTGCGTTCGGTTGATTTATGGGGATGGTTATGGAACGTCACATGTTATTATGAAAAGCACGATATAACGGTAAATAAAAAAATCGAAATAGTTTGCTTACAAAAGGTAGAATAGTGAACCAAAATTAAACAAACTTTAGCTGTATCTATTCCAACAATATCTGGTGCTTTATTTAATATATGCAATAATAAATAGGTCACCAGGCAACGAAGGAATTCTGATTAAAATTATGAAATATGACAGAGAACATACACAGTACATCCAAAAATAACTAAATCTAAAGAAAACTACTAGCACCATCTGTTGAAAGAATATATAATCTGAATGCTGTACATATCCTCTATTAAACGAGACTCCCATCATTAGAATCAATCAATGGATTGTCAAGTTATAACGCTTAAAGTGACAGTATATTTTGTCACCTCATTACAAAAACACGATTCCATCATTTGAATCGATTAAAACAATTTACAGTGATGATTGCTTATCCCTTACTCAGATGCTCCCGTATGCTCAGAGCCTACAGCTCTGTATGTGTCCCCATGTCGTTTGGGTCAGTCGTTTGCCGTCGTTTCGCTTGACATTCAGTTCTTTAGGGACGATTTTATGACGTCTTTATATCTTCTTTTTGGGCCTACCAGATTTATCTTATTCTTTAATTCACCATAAAAGATCTGCTTCGACATCCTAATGTTTTACATCCTCTAGTAATGACCTATCCATCCCAGCTGAGCTATTTCAAATACCTTCACATTGATCTAATAGTCTTCCCATTCTACTCTCAAGATTTTCTGAAAACAGCCTTGATGAAATCTCAAGTTGTTTTATTTGCTTCCAATACAAGACCCAGGATTCACCTCCAAACAGAAGTAAGGGAATTATGATGTCATGTCACTGATGTTAGTGTCTTCCTTTAACTCTCGGTTACTAAACACTCTTCTCACTAGAAGTCCACAACTGGCACCAGCACACTTTATTCTATATATAAACTTTTCTTGCATATCGACAGAAGATATTCGACAGTTTAGCTGAAAGATGGCGAAAGGATATAGAAAGCGAGAAAGATAAGAATACTTTTCATAAATAAATATCAAAGGTAACCACTTCTCATCTCTTGAGGAGGTCAGAAAAATCCTCGACGACTTTTTCATATCAAAACCACAGAGAATTTTTCGATCTAAGATTCGACAGTTTTCTGAAACATTTCGAAAGGAATATATAAATCGAGGAAGATAAGAAAATTTTTCATGAATAAATATCAAAGGTAGCCACTTCTCATTTCTCTAGGAGGAGGTCAGAAAAATCCTCGATTACTTTTTCATATCAAAACCACCGAGTATTTTTCGATCTGATATTCGACAGTTTAGCTGAAAGATGGCGAAAGGATATAGAAAGCGAGAAAGATAAGAATACTTTTCATAAATAAATATCAAAGGTAACCACTTCTCATCTCTTGAGGAGGTCAGAAAAATCCTCGACGACTTTTTCATATCAAAACCACAGAGAATTTTTCGATCTAAGATTCGACAGTTTTCTGAAACATTTCGAAAGGAATATATAAATCGAGGAAGATAAGAAAATTTTTCATGAATAAATATCAAAGGTAGCCACTTCTCATCTCTTGAGGAGGTCAGAAAAATCCTCGATTACTTTTTCATACCAAAACCACCGAGTATTTTTCGATCTGATATTCGACAGTTTAGCTGAAAGATGGCGAAAGGATATAGAAAGCGAAAAAGATAAGAATACTTTTCATAAATAAATATCAAAGGTAACCACTTCGCATCTCTTGAGGAGGTCAGAAAAATTCTCGACGACTTTTTCATATCAAAACCACAGAGAATTTTTCGATCTAAGATTCGACAGTTTTCTGAAAGATTTCGAAAGGAATATATAAATCGAGGAAGATAAGAAATTTTTTCATGAATAAATATCAAAGGTAGCCACTTCTCATCTCTTGAGGAGGTCAGAAAAATCCTCGATTACTTTTTCATATCAAAACCACCGAATATTTTTCGATCTGATATTCGACAGTTTAGCTGAAAGATAGCGAAAGGATATAGAAAGCGAGGAAGATAAGAATTCTTTTCATAAATAAATATCAAAGGTAGCCACTTCTCATCTCTTGAGGAGGTCAGAAAAATCCTCGATTACTTTTTCATACCAAAACCACCGAGTATTTTTCGATCTGAGATTCAACAGTTGGCTGATAGATGGGGAAAGGGGGTATAGAAAACGAGGAAGATACGAGCATTATTGATAAATAAATATCAAAGGTTGTCAAAAAATGCCAAAAATTAAATTGAAGATTTAGTATTTACTTAACCCGGTACGATGCCTCGAATTTCTTGAAATTTCTCGATTATGTAACGAACAAAGTAAATTTCATTTCTCATTAAAATATTCAATATTTCATTTCGAACAGCCAAATATTATTCTCGTTCGGAAGACACTCATCTGCTCCCCAGAAGACACTTCTGCTACTCTCGACGTGCCTATAATTTCTCGATAATAATATTGGAACGATCTCGAGGGTCTGCCTCAATCGCATTATCTCTGAAGAATAGAGTGCAGTCACGCGACCGAACGTGTTTGCTGTGTGCCCTCTCTCGAAATATATACTGTGGCCGTACGGCGACCACAAATCAGCAGCATGGGGGAGCCCGATGGCTCCACGCGGACGTCATACAAGAGAAACGACCAAACAACTTATTGATTACAAAATAACGAATAATATTTGGGTCAGTTTTAAGGGCATTTATATTGTATACAAGGTTTCAACGAAATAACGATTCTTCACATCGTTTGAAAGAAAAAAGTTCCTTCCAATAAGAGTCAAAAACGTAAGAATTTCCGCGAAAAAAAACTTTAAAATGATTAAATCGCCAATTGAAAAGCTTTGATAAGGATTTTCACTTTAAACTAATTTCTAATCAAATATAGCTCGTACAAAATAAAAGCAGTTTCACGTCATTAAGCACGTGATCAACCTTTTGAGTGCTCTGTTACCAGGTTGTGATTAAATATCATAACCTTATTTTAGCGAATCCATTTTACAAAAGATAGGAATATATGAAAATTTGAAACGCTCAAGTCGGAAGAACATGCCAGGTACCATTGAGGATCCACTTTTCAGAATCTTATATAAGAAATGCCTGTTCTTGTACACCAAAGCGTTTCTTATTCCCTAGCTTGTGTAAAAGTGGAGAAATGAGTTGCCTTGTTACTCAGAATTCCTGCCGAGCTCGAGCAGGGTACGACAAGGATTTTCTTCCATCGGTGCTTCCGCTTCTTCATCCTTCACTTCATCTGGTTATCCTGGATGTTCTGCACTCCAATTCCATAAATTTTTCTTTTAACCTCCATAATTTTTTATTTCATTTTTGTGTTTTTTGTTCATTTTCATTTCATTTGTTCATTTTTTATTTCATTTTCGTCTGCTCAAGATGTTTCAAGCTATAATTGAATCTGATATATTTAGATGATTGATTATCATTTTCTAAATGATTACAAAATATGATTGAATAGAATTGGATGAAAAATCATGAAATCAATCCTACAGTAACATCAACATTGAAATGCTTACTGTGCTTACTGTAGATAATTAAACTAAAAATAGCATAGTAGGTAGTTTTGTTTAAATATTAATAACCTTCATATCATAATGATTCATATCATATATTCATATCATAATGACTATAAGTCATCTTGTATTACAAAACATTTTATTATGTACGAAACAACATGCAGAGCTAAATAAAGGAAAAATAACTAACTTTACAAACAACTCACGTCGGAAAATAATTACGGGAATGATGATAGCCATCAACAGGGATTGCTTTTTTACCAGTTGAGAAAATTCATATTATTATATTTTGAAAAAATTACCTTTCGAAGATTCGAACATAATGAGGCAGGGAGAAACTCTGTAACTTACAATCTTCGCATATAAACATTATTATTCTATAATTTAAAGTTTAAAAAATTTATATTATGTATTTTAGAAAAATATTTTATACTGATTTTGATTTTTTTTTAATTTTCTGGCCAATTTTTTTCTCTCTGCAGTCCTTTAATTTTCTTGCCATTACCGCTACTAGTTTTAATTTATTAATATCTTTTATAAGATCATAATATTCGGGCAGTCATACTAGAAAAATTTTATGCGTTAAAAAATAATCTTTTTTACTCTTTCACTTTTTTTAATATTCTTCTTCCCCTATTTTTCTAATTAAACTGTTCTTCTGACTTAATATTATCTCTTTTCCATCCATTATTACATTCAATTGCTATTTTCAGCTGTCTTCGTTTATTCCTTTTACTCCAACTTTTTGTTTTAAACTTTCTTTTTTATTTTTATGATTTATATAATATATATATATATATATATATATATATATATATATATATATATATATATATATATATATATATATATATATATATATATATATATATATATATATATATATATATATATATATATATATATATATATATATATATATATATATATATATATATATATATATATATATATATATATATATATGTATATACAACTTTTGATTGCCGGTCGCGTTGGTGCGGCGGTAAGAGCGTCTGCTTTGCTGAATCCGCGCTGGAGCGGTAGCTGGTTCGATTCCAGCGCTCGGATGGTTATTTTTCTTTCTTCTGTCCATTTATCTTTCCTAAATGTTTGTGATTGTTTCTAGGCAAGAGTGTAAAATCCGACTACGAATTACCCCTCAGTCACGCCAGTTAAAGGCTGGGTAAGGCCGGATGCCTTCTGAGAAGTGTTCTACGTTGGTCACTCGCCAGTCGGTAGGTTTCCTGATAGACTTATGGGTAGGCACATAACCAAGGGTTTATAGCCCGAGGGGGGTGCTGACCTGGGTTTGTCGGAAGCTGATGACCGTGGTTCGGAACCCACGTTAAGCTGTAGGTCCAGTCGCTAAATAGCCTAGTTGCTGATGCGCCTCTAACCCAAAACACTTTACTTTACTTTACTCTTTTTGATTTGGCTGAAATATTATGGATTTTTAAAAAAACGGCCTTTTTCTTTTCAAATAGTCATAACTCTAAGTAAAAATTGATCAAATGTTTTTTATAAATTGTATTTTCTTTTTTTTTCTCAAAAAAACTTCTATTCATTCTACATTTGATTCCGCAAGTCCCATAGTGGGCCAACTTTTCTCTCTATCTTTTCGCAATTTAACTTTCTTTTTATAATAAGATGATATAAAAATATAGACAGAAAAATTGGCCCACCATTAGACTTTTTTTTTGGAAAAAAGAGTAAAATTAAAAATGGCGCACTTTAAAAAATCTATAACTTTTTCCGAAATACTCAATAATTGAATAGAAGATTAATTAAAATATTTTTTTGTAATTTTTTTGAAACGTTCATCGAAAAAAAAATGTATTTGGTCAATTTTTGGTTAATTTTTTATAAGAAAACGTATCAGAGAAGACACGCGCCGATTTAACATGCAGCTAGTGCAAAATACCCTGGAAGAAAACAAAAGGAATAACAATTCTAAACAGAAGCTGAGGAAAAAAAGAACGCAAATATATGCCTTAAGGCGTGAGAATGGCACAGTGTGCAGGGCGCGTACGCAAATGTTGGAGGTTGTCAGAAAATTTTATTCCCAGTTATATGAAGATCAGAACCAATCATAGACAACAACACCCACGGAAGAACAAATGCCAGATATCCTAGTGGAGGAAGTAACAAATGCTATAAAATCGATGAAAAACGGCAGGGCTCCAGGAAAGGACAGTGTAACTGTCGAAAAGCTAGTGGTCAGACGTTACATAAAACACTGGCAAATTTATACTCAAAATTCCTCAAAGTACAAAAAGTATCTGAGTTATGGAAAAATACAGAAGTGATCCTTTTACATAAAAAAGGAGCACAGGAAGGTTTAAAGAACTACCGTCCAATAAGCCTCCTATCAGTAATGTACAAAGTTTTCACTAAGATAATTTTTAAAAGAATATTAAAAAAAAACTGAATGACGCACAACCAAGAGAACAAGCAGGATTCAGTACAATGGATCACATTGTGGATCACTATATATATATCTTGGGCAGACGGTTTCAATGGAGGGGAATACCGCCCGGGAGGTGGAACGGCGTGTTAAATGTGGCTGGCAGGCATTTGGCGGGCTCAACATTGTGTTTAAGAACAGAGTCCCACTTTGCCTGAAAAGAAAAGTCTTCGATCAGTGTGTTCTACCCGTTATGACATACGGAGGTGAAACCTAGACACTCACATCACAATCAATTCAAAAACTTCTGGTAGTACAGCGGGGGATGGAAAGATGTATGCTTGGCATTATTAGACGAGATAGAAAGTCCTGCGCATGGATCAGGGAACAAACCAAAGTCTGTGATATCATTGGAAGAGTAAAGCAATTGAAATGGGGATGGGCAGGCTATATAGCGAGGCGATGGGATGACAGATGGGCCAAGACAATCCTGGAGTGGATACAATAAGACAATCCTGGAGTGGATTGATAACAGTATATTGGACCAGAGTGGCAGGGAAAAGCCCAGGACCGTGAAAGTTGGAAGCATGCTGAAGAGGCCTTCATCCTGCAGTGGATCGACACGGCCTGATGATGATGATGATATACTATATGTATATATACTTTCTCTTTTGTTACTTTCTTACCTTGCTTAGTTTTTTTTTTTTCGTTTTTTTTTATGTTTTGGAGGTTTACAACTTTTAATTATTATTATAGTTTCTGTTACAGTATGTTTCCGTTATTCTATTGAAACCTTTGAGTTTACATTATTTTTTCTTATTCCATTAGATCTTTTCTTTAAATCTGCCTCTGTTAGCTCCTAACTTTGGTTTATGTCGCATCATAGCATAATTAAATAAAATAAAATGAAAATTCAGCTCTAATACTCGAACTATTGTTAAAAACAATAATTCGGAGCTTTTTTTGGAATTAAAATGGGGAGCTTTTATATAGCCAGCCTATTCTCCAGATTTGACGCCATCAAATTATCATATTATTTGACCTATACCCAAAATTGATGTTTACAGAAATGTTTGAAAATGGCTGGATATCAAAGAAGTTATAGAAAGCAATGGAAAAATTTGCCTTTAATATCTGAAATGATTTTGTTCAGCAGTAAATGCATTTTCAAATAGAAAGGAAGGTTTACTTTAGGTTCTTCACGTGATATGATCATTGTACTTAGCTCCTTATATTATAGTTGTTTTTCCTATCACATTTTTTTTTCTTGGTGTCATTCCTTATCCTTATGGTTTATTCCTTCATTTAGTCTTTATTTAAATATCTTCTTTCTTAATCTATTTCTTTTTTCATTGAAATTTCTTTCTTTTTCATTTATATATTTTTCTTTGTTCTTCCTCTTCTTGTTTCTATAGTGTTACAGCATCCTTCTTCAACCTTCGCATCCGTCTGGATCTCTTCTTCATCCGTCATCCGGAACCATTTGAGTCTGCGTTCCTTAAACTGTACAGTGCCTAGATCTTCGTATAACTGCTTGAATGCGAAGTTAACTTGATTCTCCAATTTCCATTTTTATTCACAGCATTAAAAATTCTCCTGAATACTCTTCCTTCAAGTACTGCAAACATCTTTTATGTTTACTTTCAGAGGGTCTTATATTCTTTCATCTGTATTTCTCCTAGTTATAATATTGCAATGATTTTTGGTTGTTACTTCGTATTTTTTGTTTGTGATTTTGATAACAAATTAGGTGGATCAAGTGCTACATTTATCTTATTCTTCTTCATACTATCCAGAATATTTACCCTACTTTGATGGCTGATTTGCTTTTTCTTTTCTGTTTCTGTTATTTTGACGCTAAATTAGCTAGATCAAACATTAAATTTATCAGCCGGAGAAAAAAACAGTACTGTTATTTTAAAAATAATAAATACATTGGATGTAAGGTCATTTTATAGAACTTCTCTCTCCCCCTCGTGATATAAAATGTGGAGGTGGACAACGAAAGACGACAAATAGCCCATCATCAAGAACCCTGTCCTGTAATTGGCATAGTGAATATATGTGTTCTGTAAATGGATATGGCCTTATTTTCTTCAATGTCCATCGTTTTATCTTTGTCTCTCACACATATAATCTGTCTAATATATTTCTTTTTCTTTTTGTTTCAGGTAAGTCACGCTGTCTCATTATTGTACTGTTACGTGTGGGTAAGTCTTGTAATTAATAAGCTTCAATTTAACTGCAGGTTCGAATCTCTTGGAATTCTTTGTGTGTCGATTGTCGGCGATCTAATTGAAGACCGGTCTCACTCTAAACAGTTCGAGATTTGAGGCGCTCTCTAATAAATGACCGGGCTATCATTGAAAACTCCCCGATTTTCTCGCGTGTAGTTATTACCGATTACGCCGTCGAGATGGGTGAATACATTACGAGAGCGTGGACGTCCCATCGTGAGCCAGCACACTACACGACAGTTATTACAATTTTAAAACGGTCCGACCGTGACTTGCCGTATGTATAATTAAAAAACGTCGACCGATATCGACGTGGAAAAAAGACCATGTCCAGACGAAGTCATCGGCAAAAGCTTTTATTTGTTTTTATCCTATTCTATCGATGAAATCAGATTTTTTTTAGGAAGTACATTGAAAATATTGTATCAACTTTAGAAGCACAATCCTAACTACAAGTGATAATCCAAATTATAATACTATGAAATCCAAATAAGTTATATGATCTCGAAAGCGTAACCTTTCATCAACAAATAGATCTAAAATTTTTGCGCAATTTACAATTTGGATTTTTTGCTGATTAATGTACAGATTTATTTGAGAACACAGAAACTGCCTTTTTTTTATTTGAGTTAAAAATTATAGCTTTAGATTTGGTAGGGTTCAAATGTAGGCAATGATTTACAGAGAATGCAGAAATGTTACAAAAATCTTCATTAATGCTCGTGGCTGTACACTCATAATCATCATACGCGAACTGCTTGTACAGCTGTGTGTCATCCGCAAAAAAATGTGAATTTACAACTTAGAATAACTGACTGTAAATTGAAGGTGTGAATTAAAAAATATAACAGATCCAATGCGGATCCTTGAGGTACACCAGAACCAGTGGCAGCTCGTGGGTTTTTAAAGTGTGAGAGCGTAGAAGAAAATAGTGCTGCTAAAAATTTTTTTTTGCTTTCACCTTTCTCCTTTTTACTTTTAGGGTTCAAATGTAGGTAATGATTTGCAGAGAATGCAGAAATGTCTTCATTAATAGAAAAATATTCATTAATGGCCATGGCTGTACACTCATAATCATCGAACACGAACTTCTTGTACAGCGGTGTGTCATCTGCAAAAAAATGTGAATTTACCATTTACAATAACTAACTGTAAATTGAAGGTGTAAATTAAGAAAAGCAACGGATCCAATGCTGATCCTTGAGGTACACCAGAACCAGTGGCAGCTCGTGGGTTTTTAAAGTGTGAGAGCGTAGAAGAAAATAGTGCTGCTGAAGATTTTTTTTTTGCTTTCTCCTTTCTCCTTTTTACTTTTAGTGTTCAAATATAGGTAATGATTTGCAGATAATGCAGAAATGTCTACATTAATAGAAAAATCTTCATTAATGGCCATGGCTGTACACTCATAATCATGGTACACGAACTTTTTGTACAGCTGTGTGTCATCCGCAAAAAAATGTGAATTTACCATTTACAATAACTGACTGTAAATTGAAGGTGTAAATTAAGAAAAGCAACGGATCCAATGCGGATCCTTGAGGTACACCAGAACCAGTGGCAGCTCGTGGGTTTCTAAAGTGTGAGAGCGTAGAAGAAAATAGTGCTGCTGAAGATTTTTTTTTGCTTTCTCCTATCTCCTTTTTACTTTTAGGGTTCAAATGTAGGTAATGATTTGCAGAGAATGCAGAAATGTCTTCATTAATAGAAAAATTTTCATTAATGGCCATGGCTGTACACTCATAATCATGGTACACGAACTTCTTGTACAGCTGTGTGTCATCCGTAAAAAAATGTGAATTTACCATTTACAATAACTGACTGTAAATTGAAGGTGTAAATTAAGAAAAGCAACGGATCCAATGCTGATCCTTGAGGTACACCAGAACCAGTGGCAGCTCGTGGGTTTTTAAAGTGTGAGAGCGTAGAAGAAAATAGTGCTGCTGAAGATTTTTTTTTTACTTTCTCCTTTTTACTTTTAGTGTTCAAATGTAGGTAATGATTTGCAGAGAATGCACAAAATGTCTTCATTAATAGAAAAATCTTCGTTAATGGCCATGGCTGTACACTCATAATCATGGTACACGAACTTCTTGTACAGCTGTGTGTCATCCGCAAAAAAATGTGAATTTACCATTTACAATAACTGACTGTAAATTGAAGGTGTAAATTAAGAAAAGCAACGGATCCAATGCTGATCCTTGAGGTACACCAGAACCAGTGGCAGCTCGTGGGTTTTTAAAGTGTGAGAGCGTAGAAGAAAATAGTGCTGCTGAAGATTTTTTTTTGCTTTCTCCTTTCTCCTTTTTACTTTTAGTGTTCAAATATAGGTAATGATTTGCAGAGAATGCAGAAATGTCTACATTAATAGAAAAATCTTCATTAATGGCCATGGCTGTACACTCATAATCATGGTACACGAACTTTTTGTATAGCTGTGTGTCATCCGCAAAAAAATGTGAATTTACCATTTACAATAACTGACTGTAAATTGAAGGTGTAAATTAAGAAAAGCAACGGATCCAATGCGGATCCTTGAGGTACACCAGAACCAGTGGCAGCTCGTGGGTTTTTAAAGTGTGAGAGCTTAGAAGAAAATAGTGCTGCTGAAGATTTTTTTTTGCTTTCTCCTTTCTCCTTTTTACTTTTAGGGTTCAAATGTAGGTAATGATTTGCAGAGAATGCAGAAATGTCTTCATTAATGGCCATGGCTGTACACTCATAATCATGGTACACGAACTTCGTGTACAGCTGTGTGTCATCCGCAAAAAAATGTGAATTTACCATTTACAATAACTGACTGTAAATTGAAGGTGTAAATTAAGAAAAGCAACGGATCCAATGCTGATCCTTGAGGTACACCAGAACCAGTGGCAGCTCGTGGGTTTTTAAAGTGTGAGAGCGTAGCAGAAAATAGCGCTGCTGAAGATTTTTTTTGCTTTCTCCTATCTCCTTTTTACTTTTAGAGTTCAAATGTAGGTAATGATTTGCTGAGAATGCAGAAATGTCTTCATTAATAGAAAAATCTTCATTAATGGCCATGGCTGTACACTCATAATCATGGTACACGAACTTCTTGTACAGCTGTGTGTCATCCGCAAAAAAATGTGAATTTACAATTTACAATAACTGACTGTAAATTGAAGGTGTAAATTAAGAAAAGCAACGGATCCAATGCGGATCCTTGAGGTACACCAGAACCAGTGGCAGCTCGTGGGTTTTTAAAGTGGAAGAGCGCAGAAGAAAAAAGTGCTGCTGAAGATTTTTTTTGCTTTCCCCTTTCTCCTTTTTACTTTTCGTGCTATTGAAACCCTATACAGGAGGTGAAACAGGAAAATCAGTTAAAGGAAAGAAACTGAACGGAAATAAAATATGGTATTTTGCTCTGAAAATTTGTTTACTGTGGCGCCCCAACGCCCTCCCTCACGAGTCGCCACTGACCATAACTTGTATTCAAGCTCGAAGGTAGCAGGTCATTTAAAAGTGTTCTTTGAGTACGATTGCGTAAGTACATATAAAGAAAATTAAGTGATGTTTCGTTCAAGCCAATATATCTACATTTAAAAATCAATAGAGCATGATTAACTGTATCAAATGCTTTACTAAAATCTAACAAAACTAGAGCGGTCGCTTTTCTGTTATCCATAGAACTACAAACATCGTCACGTAGAGAAAGCAAAAAAGTTTCCGAATTATAGCGCTTTCTAAAACCAAATTGTGTAGGAAAAAGTATATTAATATTAGTTAAATACTCATTAATTTGGTTATACAGGACTCTCTCCCGAATCTTTGACCAAGTCGGTAACAAGCTTATTGGCCGTAGTTCGCCAAGCTCAGACGGATTAGATTTTTTAGTAATAGGAATAACAAGAACCTGTTTCTACATTGAAAGGAAAAAAGCCACACACCAAACAGCACTTTATAATATGACAGAAATACATGTCAATAGCAGGCATGCATAATTTTGTCATCTCCAGAGTCAAACCATCAGATCCTTTGGAATTAGATTTCATCACATGTATAATATTTAATAAATTAGTTAGTTAGTTAATGGATTGCTTAATTCAAATATAGAGACAAAGTATTTATTAATATCGTCAGCAATATTTAGATTTTGATGAATACTAGCTGAGACTTTAGACTTACGAATATTTAAACTTGTAAGAGTATTATAAAAGCTGGAGATACCCTGTGAGATCGTATGATTTTGGTGACCAGTTGACATTACCATTTCGTAAAATAACGCGCCCAGGAAACTTTCCTTGCTGTACATCTATTGGTAGATTTCAAAATGATACAATTGACAAAAAATATTTTTTTGCAAAAAAAAACTTTATTTCAAAAAATTCAACCCAAAGGCAATGTGTGTGAGTCAAATTCAAATTAATCAAAATGACATGAAAGGAATTATGGTAATACTTTTATTTATCGCAGTATTTTTCTTTAAAACTAAGGCAAATGCTCAAATTGTTTGAGCATAATTGGACCATTTGAGCTGCCTGAAACTTTCAATATCTACAGAATCATATAGTTTCAACAAGAAAAGTGTTGTTTCAAAGTTTTGTGAAAAGTGTTGTTCAAAGGTTCAACAAGTGCTGGTTGCCCAGCACGTTATGCTCGTCATGTACAGGATTATTTGAACAGAGAGTGGGCGCCGTGGTTTAAGGGTGGCCTCCTCGTTCTCCGGACCTATATTCCCATGATTTATTTTACTGGGGATGCATAAAAGAAAAATTGTATTCAAGACCAATCAAAATCTAGACGAACTACATCACAGAATTGTTGAAACTGCAAAAGAAATCAATGTAAGGACTGGTGAAAAACCAGCACGACTGGTGAAAATATCTTTTCTAATATTCAATTTGTAATTCATTTATATTTATATATGTCTATACATAATACAAATATATCCAAATATGATCTGTTCTATAATAATAAAAATCCAATTACACACTAGTCTATACAAAATCAAACATACCTACCTATTTTTAACAACAAACTATCTACATTCTATCTACAAATATTTCCAAACTATCTATACTTTTTAGCTCTGCAGGCAGACCATTGAACAGCCGAATACCATTCCTAAAAAGCGATTTCTGCATACAGGTACTACGTTCAAAATTTATATGGAAATCCTCCCTTGTGCGAATGTTACATTGGTGTTTTTCGAATCGCGCTATTAAGTACCTTCCAAGATATGCAGGCATTAAGTTATTTTTACTTTTAAAAATCATAACAATACTGGCCATCTCAATACTCTGCCACACAGAGCACCCACCCAAAGAGCGCAACATTAAATCCACTGGTGTATATCTATCACAATGCAAAATAATTAGCATTGCCTTATTTTGTAAAATTTGCAATCTATTTATTTCATTTTTATTACAACCTAGCAACAAAGAGCTACAATAACTAAAATGGGGATAAATTATGGTATTATATATTAACAATTTTGACCAATTACTTAAGTTAACTGGTAATTCTACGAAAGAACCCCATTTTTTCTCTATTTTTTTACTCATGTAATTCACATGAGCACATAACTTATTGGTGCCGAAGGCAAACAATTTGGGCATTGGTTTTAGTTTTAAAGAAAAATATTGTGATAAATAAAAGTATTACAATAATTCCAAAAAATGAGTTTTTAAAAAAAAAAATAAGCAATAATATTTTTTGTGGAAAGAAAAGTGCCATTTATACCAATTTGAAGTCTTGACTAAATGACATCTTTTGAAATAAATAAAATACATTGTTTTTAAAAGCTGAAAAATTAAAGTTAAGCTTTACATAGCAAAATTAGCTGACATATTTTTTCTTAAACCACGACTCAATGAAACGTTTCTTTTACTAAATTAACAACGTTCATTGCTTGATTTGTGACTTCAATTAATAGCATGGTTAGTTAGGATCACGTTATAAAAAGTAAGACTAAAAAATTGGGGATTTGTGATCACAGCACTTGACGTTGAGTTTCGGGACACCCTGTATATTGTCTGGCTAGGTGTTATAAATCGCACTGTCTCGTTAAAAGAAAACATTATTTATATCCAAATGTATCTATTTATACCAAATATATTCTGTTACAATATTCCTACAACGTCCTCCATTAACAAACAATAACACGATTTCATCATCGCCTTCAAAAGAAATAAAATCCTATCACCCCTTCAACCCAAACACCGCACCAAACAGAGGTTTTCTGAGGATGAAGAGTTGACTCCTGAATCAATTAAGAATTTTCAGAAACCCATTAGCCAAAACTGCGTTTCTTCGAAAAAGATTATTTTTTCTCCCACCAATTGAGTCGAAACGCGCATAATGTACCTTGTATTTAACTTCAATGTCTCCAATATCAAAATTATCAATGATTTACTCTAGCAATAATAAAAATGAAAAGATTAAAACCTTTTCAGGAACTAAATGCGTGAAATATAACGAATGAAAACATTTTCCTCTGTTGCTCTCGTTCGAAAACTTTCCCGCACTCTCCTAACAGACCGTGTCCTCGGTATTGCAACGGAGTTCGAATATTAAAAAGTTTCTAATTGATTTTCCACCGACCGGGAAGGAAAAGTTTTCGCATGGCGTCAACCCTCCACCATCGGCGCAGTCGACCCCCCCCCCCCCTCCTTCCACCAGGTTCGGGAAATTGCCGACGTTCTTTCAATTTCCCCGAAATTTTCCCGGCTTTTATTATCAATTATTCAACCGTTTATTGTGTCGTATGTTCTGGTTATAAAAAAAAAAGTCCCTGCCTCGGGTAAAATGGAACTTTATAATTGGACGTAGTGTGGTCTCCCCTTTGATTATGGAGCAATTGTTATTTTGCATGGTATGCACCTAAAAAAATCTCAGACTAAGGTTTGGTATAGTTTTTTTTCCTTTTTTTGGGTTTTTCGCCGCGACCTAAAACTCAAAAAAATATCAAAAATATCTGTTCTTATGAATCACTGGGTAAAAAAGGAAAAACGCACAAAAATGTTCTAAAATAAATACAAACTTTTGAATGATAACCTTTCGGGAGGTCTTCTCCTCCCGTTTTCAAGACGAATCTAAAAGATAAATTATATTAATTTCTATTTATACTGAAAAGATAGGAAGTAAATATATTTTGTATATATGTCAATGATACTTACATTGACAATAATAGTTTTAATGACAGTGACATACTACCAAAAAAATATATAGGTGAGGTTTACTATGTGATTATTGTGTATTGAAATAATTAAACGTTTTTAATTATATTTTTTAGAATCGGGAACCATATTGAATTTAAATCTACCGAAGGCATAGCAATACAGTTATTTTTCCCATAGCTCTCAACCGTTCAGAGACGCCTTCTTGTGTCATTTCATTGTACCGCGAGTTATTGTGTTGTGTTGGAACGTTATCCTCATCCAACAATGCTTGCAATTCGCTGTCTTCAAACGTTTTCGATGATCTTCCACGTTCTTCATTTCTCACGTCAAAATCGCCACTTTTAAATTTTTTTAAACCACTCAAAGCACTGTGATTTACCAAGAGCATGCTCACCGTAAACTTCGACAAGCATTCGATGCGATTTTGCAGCAGTTTTATTCAAATGGTAACAGAAAACCAATGCTGTCCGCAAATCGTAGTTGCCACGCATATTCGACATGTTCAACGCTTTTACAGACTATGCTGTTGTATGAAAGAATATGAGAGTTTGATTTTCCCAGTTATTAATCATAATATGTTACCTTTTACAGACTATTGTTATTATTGCTGTAGCATAAGTGATTTTACAGTCACCTATAATATCAACATAAATTTATATTCATTTGAAAAATTAATAACACTTACGTTGAAAAAACAAATTTACTTAATGTTTTTTTTATGAGTTAACACCAAATTATAATAAAAATATAATTTAATATTATAAATCTGTGACCATGTAAATATCCACAGCAGGTATATTATCAGAATTAGCCTTTATGAACCCTTGGTCACACATTACTGAACTAAATTAATAATCAACAATATTTTATTTTGCACTTAACCAACAATAATTTTGACAGTTTATATACAGGTATAAACCGTTGACAATACTGACGTGAAAACACTTACCATAATGACGTCACAGACATGGCAGCCAATCGCGGCGCATTCTTAGACATGCGATTTTTTAAAATTTTATAAATTTTAATTGAATTAAAATTAATTATAAAAAAAAATAGGCTTTTTACATCGATTATCAATACTATTTATGATACAGTTTTAAAATAAATTAAAAATATCGATGTTTATTTTTTATTAAAAAACCCAATTGTGACACCCTCTGTTAGTTCTTACGTGTTAATGCAACGCACCACTCTGTACGTTGAGCCATTCCCGTTCATCGCTGACAAAGACTAGAAACCTCCGTTCCGTTTCCTCGACAATTATGTTTATTATTATCGTTTCTATTGTTAATCTAATTACGCACAATGGGAAGTAACAGCTTGAGCTTAAACGCGAGGACGTGAAGAACACTCTCGTAACGCTCAGCGGTCCCCGAAGCTCCGCTTTTTTTTCTTTATTGTTATACGACAATTTAATTGCGTAATTACGGCCATAAAAATGTCCATTTCAAGTCTTTAAAGACGGTCTTGGCGACTAGAGAACGGTCGTAATTCACCTACGGAATTTCGTGGGTCACGGCGGATGGACAAAGTGGTGATCTGAGGTAAGAAAGAAGTAAAAGAGAGCTGTGAGTGTTTGTTAGCTTTTGAATATTTTACGATTGTTATCGCAAGCTTTTTCTTCGATTCCGTTAGTCTATAAATTCGTTTCAATCGTTTGAAAACAACAACTGACCCACAATGTAAATGTGTTGGGCTCAAAAACAATTGATTCTTATGTATTTCCACCTGCTAAATTCAAAAATCACCATAAAAATAACCGATTGATTCTTGCTTTGGAGATACAGTGACATGTCATTTTTTATAGTCTACATTTTCAGTTTGGGAGAAATGTTGTTTTCGAGAATTCTCATACCTATTACTGTGACTGTAAGTTTCATATTGTTTCTGTTGTAATTAGTGCTGCAGAATTTCTGGTTTTGATTGCGTATTCTACTCTGACTTCACCTATAAGGGAAGGATTGTCAATGGAGAAAAGAGGACCAGACAGTGTGGAAAACGACTTTTTCCCTCTTAGTTGTAGAGCCGTCAGTGATGAACACGGAGAAAGATTCCATTAGAACATTTCTGCGATGAAACAAAGATATCAGGACGTTGGAATGAAGCAATGCTTGCGGATTGCTGCTGGTCTGTGTGTAGGAATACTCCTAAACTCACTTACAAAACTTAAGCCAAAAGGAAACGATCTCATGAAGCGACCACATATTTCTCTTCAGACCCAACAATCTGCCAACAGCATGCCACTGGATCAAAAAGTTCCCGGAATTTATTCAGAAAATACAAAATACAAGTTTATTCATCAAAATTGATATTGTTCCCTTCCAAGTACTCTCCATGCAACGCATTTATCCCAGCGCTTGATCCAATCCTCGAAAATGTTTTTATACTCGGTGTTCGGTATGGCCATCAGAGCCGTCTTCAATTTTTCCATTACCTCTCTCGGCTGCTAAAACGCATTCCCCGTAGGAACTTTTTGATCAAGTGGTATGTATTTAAAATGTATCATTTTATCTTAGTCCGTTAAAATAAAATACTTCCACCTATAACACAAACTAGAGCTAATAAAATGTCTTTTTATCATATTCGTTTTTCTCAACCCAAAATTGAAGTGAAGGAAACATTGAAAAAACATTTTTTGTAAGTCAGTGTTATTCGTATTTTAAAAATTCTGTAAAACGTAATGAATAATGTTTTTTTTCCAACGTTTTTTCAGCTCTTCGTAAATGTTTTCGCCATCCACAAAATGATTCATGCAACCGAGGGAATAAGAACAGTTCGCGCGGTCCCATATCTGTTGAATATGAAGCTTGTGTAGTGGATCGGTGGTCCAACATGTTTATTTTCTGTTCCAGAAACTTAAAATTTTAGTGAAATAGGTCAGTTATAAGTACAGTTCCAAGATCAGGCCTTGTCATATTCTAATGTTGGTCAAAATAGGAGATTAAAACCATTACTCATCCGTCTTATTTGCCCGATCTAACTTTCTGTAACCATTCTTGTCCTGAACATTAAATTGGTTAAGATTCAAACCTCCATAATGTCAATACTGACAAACCGCAAAAAAATAACGTCACTTGAATGGCTTGTTCTATAATTTAACAAAAAATGAACTGTATTTTATTCCATCAAGCAGGCACCTGCCCTCAAATATTTTATTAACATGATTATATAGTATTTTCAACACCTTTTTATATTCTGCCAAATAAATTCAGCGTTAATCAATCAAAAACAAGAAGGGGAGCAGCTTTTTTCGCCCCCTGCAGGTATATGTAAATCTGTGATTTGAATAATGTACATTAGAAGTCTATATAGAGCTCGACCCGAAAGAAAATTATATTATTCGTAAAAATCTACATTCCACATATAATAACATCAAGCTGTGTTAGCGTTGTAAAACTTTTTCTGGTGTTCCAAAAATACAGGGTGGTCCAAAGAGTGTTTAATGTTTGGTTGCGCTGTAGAAAAGGTGGGGTCGGTTTTAAACGGTAGTTCGGCTCACTTAATTAGTCGTTTTTGTTTAATCCATTTCATCATTATAACTAATAAAAATATTCGACGGCTTTTTTTTCACCTGACTCCAGTCTGTAGATCTAGTAATCCGTCCGTTTCATGAGGTTTTCTCAATCCGCTATTTAAAAAATACATTCTGAACTCTAATTTAATATTTAAATTTTTCTTTAATATTTCGCTTGATTTTTTTTATTCGGTTGATGGAATAGTGATGTTTATAGAATCCTACCCGCTGCGCCAAATATTGAGACTGTAAATATTTAATTTTTTGTTAGCTTGTTTTTTAAATTTTCTTTTTTGTTTCTGATCCATTCTCTGTTTCGAGTTTCCTCAAGTACTCCTGTTAAATTAATTCTTCTATTCTTTGGATTGCATCCAATAAGGCAACAGTAGTCAGGAATTATACACGAAGAAGTATTCTGTAAACTGGATTGGGAACAGGATGGCGTAAAGATCAATGGTGCAAACTAAAACCATCTTATATTTGCAGATGATATCGTTCTCCTTTCACAGGACCCAGAGGAGCTGCAAAGACGCATACAAGAACTGCAAATGGCTGGCGAACCATTTGGCTTAAAAATAAATCTGAAAAAGAGTCAGGTTATGTTCAATAACTTCGGTCAGGACAGAAGAATTTCAGTTTTAGGAAGGGATTTGGAGATTGTGGACAGCTTTATATATCTTGGGCAGAGGATTTCAATGGAGGGGAATACCGCCCAGGAGGTGGATTGGCGTGTTAAATGTGGCTGGCAGCCATTTGGCAGGCTCAACATTGTGTTTAAGAGCAGACTCCCACTTTGCCTGAAAAGAAAAGTCTTCAATCAGTGCGTTCTACCCGTTATGACATACGGAAGTGAAACCAGGACACTCACATCCCAATCAATTGAAAAACTTCTGGTAGCACAGCGGGAAATGGAAAAATGTATGCTCGGCATTACAAGACGAGACAGAAAGTCATGCGCATGGATCAGGGATCAAACGAAACTCTGTAACATCATTGGAAGAGTAAAGCAATTGAAATGGAGATGGGCAGGCCATATAACGAGGCGATGGGATGACAGATGGATCAAGACAATCCTGGAGTGGATACCGCTTAATCGCAAACGTCCGTGAAGAAGACCGAAAGCACGATGGATTGATGACATCGTTAAGTATATTTGACCAGAATGGCAGAAGCCCAGGACCGTGAAAGTTGGAAGCATGTTGAAGAGGCCTTCATCCTGCAGTGGATCGACGCGGGCTGCTGATGATGATAATATATATATATATATATATATATATATATATATATATATATATATATATATATATATATATATATATATATATATATATATATGTATATATATATATATATATATATATATATATATATATATATATATATATATATATATATATTTATTTATAGACATGCTTCTTATTTGCGTCAATCTCTACAGTTCAATTTTTCGTTCTCACCTTCGAGGAGGGAGAGTGTCATCTCCCCTCGCCCTCTCTCTGAAACACAATGAGTTGTCGGAACAGACTAAATGAAATTATGCTGATCAGGGGCACTAGATGTCGCTTTTAATCAAGGCCAAAAACGCCGTAAAAAGCCTCCGGGTAATAAGAGGTTTTTCTTTTAGGATTTTTGAATAAGAAAGACGAGCTGAAAGCGAATGCATTAACGGAAAAATAGAATTTATGGACAGGATTTTGACAGAGGCACTTCGGTTCGTGAGAGAATGAATTTCGCCCCACCACCCGTCCGCCTTCCTTCGGTTCGAAAACAGTGTTCGAGGAGCAGAAAGATACTTCCCGCCTGTGTTATTGTTGGATTTTAGTTGTCTGGAGCCTTTGCCGTCTTGTTTTCGTTTAGATTTATGCCATTCTTATCTCATTTTTATTCTGTGAGAATCTGCTGAAATAGAATTTCTGTTGATTCGTTTCTTTTTTTGTGAAAAGTTTATTTTAAATAAAGTGGAAGAGATTTACTGTTGATTACAGATTGATTTCAGATCATGTTGATTACAGATTACTGAGATTTACAAGATTAAATGTTGATGCAAATAACATTTAATCTTGTGCATATTACATATAGCATCATCAGGAAATTGGGTCATCTCCTGATGATGTTGACATGGTTAGCAAAACGCGCGTCGAAATTTTAAAAACGAGTAATTTGGTGTAATCAAGTGTGTGTATAATTAGTAAAACATTAAACTCAAGAGATTTACCATTAAACACCAAATCAATTTTTTAAACTTCTTGACGCACGTTTCGCTAACCATATTAGCATCATCAGGAGATTGTTTAATCTTATACGACTAATGTTTGATAAAAAAATGGAGATTTAGAAGAACTTATTCAAAAATTGTAATAGTAATCATTATTAGGTAGTAAACTTGAAGAGATTTACCACTAAACATCAAAACGCTTTTTTGAACTGCTCGATGCACGTTTCGCTAAACATGTTAGTATCCATGTTAATCTCTAGATTAAATCATCTCCTGATGATGCTAACATGGTTAGCGGAGCGTGCGTCGAGCAGTTCAAAAAAGCGTTTTGGTGTTTAGTGGTAAATCTCTTCAAGTTTAGTGTTTCACATCAAAGGTTCCAATAGAAGAATTGAATTATTAGGTAGATTAGATTAAATCATCTCCTCCATAGTTAGCAAAACTGCGTCGAGAGGTTTTAAAAAGTGATTTGATTTTTAGTGGTAAATCTCTTCGTGTTTAATATGCAAGTTATATAAATTACGGCGTCAAATGATAGAAACTGATAATTAGAGAATCTGATTCACAATACTGAAAAACCGGTGGAAAATATGTATTCGACTACTAACGCGTCCTCGGGCTAGACCGATTATTTCCATGAATTTCCATTGGTGATGGAGTCGGACGAGATAGAGAGAAAGAGGGGACGTTTTGGAGAGGTGGTTCTGACGCCATCACGCCACCTTTGGGGGATTCAGAATTATGCATATCAATGTCGGTGGGAATCTGAATCGAGCTGGGCCCGAGGCGAACGACGCGAGCCTCTAAAAACTCGATTAGCGCGTTCATTTGCGACCGATGGGGAAAATCTCGGGTAATTTTCTATTCAGCCGATGGTTGGGGACTGTGGATGGTGAGGAGAAGCGAATGCTAGAGGACACCTGGGAGATGACGGGAAAAGATTACCCAATGAACAGACCGTCCGAGATAATCACTGGAATAATCAAATTTAAATTAATTTGAATACATTTTCCGCCAAGTTCATTACTTGAATTAAAGAGTCATATTCATGATGTATTCATAAGTCCAGTTAAGTATATAGTAGAGATAGGTTGTTATTTAATGACTCTTATTTTCTAACTGTTATTTTATATTAACGTTTAACAACTGCTATCGATGTGAAGAAACAACAGGTACACTGTTAAATATTATATGGAGTTTCGTAGTCGCTGTTGCCACGTCCCCGCTTCTAAACAACATAAATAACAGATAGACAGGCAAATAACAGGTAGCGCATTTAATAACCGATATAAAATAACAGTCGGGATGGTAATTTTATTGTCATTCGCTGTTGCCGCGTTTAGCATTCTTAAAAAACCGTTGCAAACAGTGGTTCAGAAGCGTCGCAGACAAAAATGGGCTAAAGAACGTTTGGCCTGGAATCAAGATCAATGGAATAAAATAATATTTAACGGCAAGAGTAAATTTGATGTGTATATTGGTGATTACCAAAGTAGAGTCCTAAGAAATAAGTTCGCAGCATTTTATGATGATTGCCTGAAGAGAATAGTAAAATTCGCACTAGGATTAATTCGGTGTGCGGCTGCATGTCAAGCCAGGGCGTCGGAAATCTCTATTTCATAGAGGGACTTGCCGATGCTAATTAGTACCAGCAAATTTTAGAAGATTATACAGATGTCATATCGTTATTTGAGTCTCTGTTTCGAGAAGAACATTAGGAGTAAGTGTAGTTTTATATTGTTAATAAACACTTTGTTTTGAGAAAACGTTATACATAATCCATTCACTACCTAAGAAAGGAGATAGAACGGATGTTAGCAACTACAGAGGGATATCTCTTCTCTCAGTTTGTTACAAGATTCTATCTCAATGTCTACCAGACAGAGCACAGGGATCAAGCAGGTTTTCGACCCGGCAGATCCTGCCGTGAACAGATTCTGAATCTAAAGTTGATCCTAAGACATCAACAACTATACAATAAAAATCTCGTCTGTACATTTATGGATTTCAAAAAAGCGTATGATTCTATTGACCGCGAATCTTTATTCCAAATCTGGAAAGAACAAGGACTAGATCTGAAAACCCAAGCAATTATTAAAGCAACACTAACTAGCGCAAGGTGAAAAGTTATATTCAAGGGTGACATTTCAGAGCCCTTCGAAATTAAAAGTGGAGTGAGACAAGGAGATGGACTCTCGCCACTCTTATTTTTAACCGTGTTCTTGAAAAAGTAATACAGGAGTGGCGTGAAAAAAGTCGACCCTGAATATTGACCAGCCCATTAAACTGGGGAGAACCAACATCAAAATTGTTTGTCTGGCGCTTGCTGATGATCTAGCAATTTTGGGTCAAGATATATTAATGGCACTAAAACAGATTGATATGCTAAATATCAAAAGATATGATATAAAAGACACAATACATGACCTGCAACAGACCAAAAACACCATTTCAAAAAACAAAATCTCAGACGAGTCCCTCAATTCGAATATTTGGGTGAAATAATCATGGAAAACGGGTTGGAAAAAGCGGCCAACAAGGGTAAATGTCAAAAATGGAAGCTGCATTAAGACCTACGCAAAATATTTACAACAAAAAATGCATATCTAAAAACACAAAACTGAGACATTACAACACAGTTATTAAGCCAGAATGTCTATATGCTGCAGAAACGCTCATTTTGAATAGAAAGAGGGACATCGAGGACATTGAAAAGAAGGAAAGAAAAATCATAAGAAAAATCTTAGGCCCCAAACAAATAAATAGCACAACATACCGACTTTGAGAAAATAAAGAAATGAAACAATGCACAGATATACATAGCGATATGAGAAAAAGAAGACTTAAGTTTTAGGGCCACATAAAACGGATGAATCCGAGTAAGCTAACTAGACAAATAGTCGAATTTTATGAAAATAGGACTAGAGCTAAAGTAGAAATAATTAAATGGATTGCTGCAATTAAAGAGGACCTAAGATCAGCAAATATTACTCAAAGTGAAATTCAGAATAAAGGCTGTTTCAGACACAAGGTTGGCCAGAGAGAAAAATGTAGGAAGGCTGGAACAACTTGGTCTGACGTAAGGAAAAAAGCTCATACTGAAAGAATTAAATCAATATGGGCGCAAAGGAAGGCTAACAACAACAAAGGCCTCTAACTGTACTTCGCGTGGTACACCAGGGCCCATACGTGAATAATAATAATAATAATAACATACGAGAAAGATTTTACAGTCTATTGGCTCATTTTACTGGCTCAAATCCACTAAATAGGCCAAAAACACCGATTCTGCGCAAAATTGCAAAATCCCGCTTTACTATAATGCAAGTCAATAAAGTTTTGGAATCGCATTTATCGGGGATAATGAACCTTAGTGACATACATCTTGCGTTGTACTGTGCAGCAGTAACTGTAATCGAGGTTTCAGGTCAAAAAACTTACACCCTTGATGCGACAAGGCATAATATCCAAAAAGATACACCTGCCTGGAAAAAGCGCCTGGAAACTGATATCAATGATTTTCGAGCGAAGGTTGACATTGTTTCTGAGTATCTTGCTGGAAATACATCTAGCAAAATGACGAAAAAAACGAAAATAATTGCTAAAAAATCTGGTATTGGATTTGAAGAGTCAAACTGTCGCGAGAAATTATTAGACCTGAAAGATCGATTTAGACAGAAGGCTAAAACGAAGGGAGCCAGACTAGCCAGATACAATGAGACAGAAAAACGAAAACACCAAAATGCAATGTTTCAAAATAGCCAGAAGAAGTTTTATAGAGAACTAGAAGCTCAGGGTAACCAGTCAAAACATGAAAATGTGAATGTATCTACCTTTGAGAAATACTGGAAATCTGTCTGGAAAAGATCTGATGGTTATGAAAAAATGGCCCCGTGGGTTGCAACAATTCGAAAACAGACTGATGCACTTCCACAAATGGAATTCAACGGTCTTGAAGCGATTGACATCTGCACTGCCATCAAGAAAACTCAAAACTAGAAGACACCTGGGCCAGATGGATTACACAACTTCTGGATCAAAAACTTCACAGCTGTTTACCAGGTACTTGCTGATGCATTTAAAGAAATAATGGTGAATCCTGATACTTTCCCCGACTTTCTGATGGAGGGAAATACATATTTATTATATAAAAAGAGTGATGCTAACCAACCCAGTAACTATAGACCGATAACATGTTTATCCGTGTTGTATAAATTATTCACAGCCCTGCTCAATGAAAAAATTTACCAACATTGTGACTATAATAACATATTAGAAGATGAGCAGAAAGGGTGTATTAGGGCAAGTATGGGATGCAAGGAGCAACGGACGATTGATGGTGTAGTTCTTGCGCAAGCCCGGGCAAAAAAGCGCAATTTGAATATGTGCTATATAGATTACAAGAAGGCTTTCGATAGTGTCCCACATGACTGGTTATTAGAAGTTTTGAACATCTACAAAATTTGTCCGCAGATTACAAACTCTTTAAGGTATCTCATGAGTAAATGGAAGACTAATTTATTTGTCCACCAACAGTACATTGGAACAACAAATATCGAGAGAGGAATATTTCAGGGAGATTCATTTTCCCCTGTTTGGTTTTGTCTAGCGTTGAATCCGATGTCCACATTACTTAACAATAGCAATATTGGCTACAAACTTGACATGAGAAATTCCAGGAAACTATCTCATTTGCTATACATGGACGACTTAAAATTCTATGGAGAAACAAGAGAGAAACTAAATTCATTAATAAAATCAGTCGAAATATTTAGTAAGGATCAAAGATCAAAATGTCATTCGGACTTGAGAAATGCTCCACTATCAGCATACAAAAGGGAATAATAAAAGAACAACATTCAACAGTCTGCGGTATACAAGAACTAGCATCAGAAGACTCATACAAATAATTAGAAATGCTTCAAAATTTTGCACTTTGTACCAAAAACGACTGACAAAACTCTTAAACACCAAACTGAACGGTGGAAACCTCATGAAAGCGATCAATGGCTGGGCGGTGCCAACTCTGACATATTCTTTTGGCATTGTTAAATGGTCTGAAGAAGATCTTGATGAACTGGATAGATTGACACGAAGAACATTGACAAAGTTCCGATGTTTACATCCCAATTCGTCCACAAAAAGGCTATATATTCCAAGAAAGTTGGGAGGCAGAGGGCTTGTGAATGTCAAGAATCTTTGTCTCAATCAGGAGAATAGGATGAGAGAGCGCTTCATTAGTTCACATAGCACACTAATGAAACTGGCTGTTAAGAAGGACCAGGGTTTCACCCCACTAAATCTAAATAAACAAAATCGTGTTGATAGTAGAACAGCACTGAAGGATATCGTTCAAGAATGGAAACAACAGACATTACATGGGAGATTTCCTAAATCACTTCCGGATGACTCCATTGACAAATATTTGTCTCTAAACTGGCTTACCGATGGACTATTATATCCAGAAACAGAAGGCTTCGCGACAGCTATTCAAGATAAGGTAGTAAGGACAAAAAATTATGAAAGGCATATTCTACACATGGATGTTGTCGACAAGTGCAGGAAGTGCGGTGGTGTAGGAGAAACAATTGAACACCTTGTTGGAGGGTGTCCAGTCCTTGCCCCTAATGCTTACCTAGGCAGGCATAATCAGCTGGCGAAAATTATACACCAGCAAATCGCTTTAAAGCACTCGCTATTTGATAAGATGCCTCCACCATATTACAAGTACACGCCTTCCCCCGTACTTGAGTCAGCCGATACAATTCTTTACTGGGATAGACCAATTACAACAGATTGGACGGTTGACCATAATAGGCCGGATATTGTTCTAATTAACAAAAAGCAGAGGAGAGCTTTCATAATTGACATTGCGATACCACTCTCTCATAACATCAGAAAAACTGAAATGGAAAAGGTCACGAAGTACGAAAATCTTGCAATTGATCTGAAAAATCAATCGAAACTCCAGAAAGTGGAGGTGTTACCTTTTGTTATATCCGCCGAAGGCCTAGTAAGCAAAACCTTTTCCAAAAATCTGCAAATTCTTGGTGTTTCAAAATCTATTACCACAGTAGGACAACGAGCAGTTCTCTTACAAACTTGCCCCATATTTGCTTTCTCATTCTGGCATTGTAAACCCGACCAGCCTAGGCTGAGATGATCGATGAATCATGTTTGTGATAATAATAATAATAAAATAATAATAATAATAATAATAATAATAATATTGTGATTCGTAGTCTCAATAGTGGAGAAAATTATAAGTATCTTGGTATGATGCAGTTGTTAGGAATATCTCATATAACAGCTAGGGAAATGATTATGAATAGAGTCATAACTAGAGTTGAAAGAATATGTAAATCCTTGATCAGCGCCAGAAATGAAATATTGGCAATCAACACCTGGGCTTTGCCTGTGGCTGCTTATACGTTTGGTGTAATAAAGTGGTCTGACACCTCTCTGAAAGCATTTGATCAGAAAAGAAGAACCAAGTTATCAAAACATCGTATGCATCACCCAAGAAGTTCCATCGAGCGGCTGTATTTGTCTCGACATATGGGAGGAAGAGGCTTACAGAACGTAGAAGTAATGTGCCGGCAACAGGAGGATCGGCTAAGATCCTATTTTCTCAGCAAACAGAGTAATCTTCATAGAACTGCGTGTACACTGGATAGTAATTATAGTCCCCTCCCTCTAGCACAAGCAACTAATGAGGCAAGCCATATAACTTCCCAGGGACGTATTTCAGTTTGGAAAGGAAAGGAGCTCTATGGTCGCTTTGCAGCTCTCCTCGATTCTGAACACATTAATAAAAAATACTCTACAGAATGGCTCCGAACATCGGGACTTTATGGAGAGACAGAAGGTTTCCTATGTGCTATCCAAGATCAGGTCATAAGTACCAGGGCATATAAAAAACATATATTAGGACAAAATATCGATCCAAAATGTCGCTTATGTAAACTAGATTTAGAATCAATACAGCATATAAGCGGTGGGTGTCCTGCGTTGGCTCAAACAGACTATATGCAGAGGCATAACAACATTGCTAAGGTGATACATCAAGCATTATTAAAAAAATATGGTCTGTTGGACGTAGAGATACCTTATTATAAGTGGAAACCAGAACAGGTGTATATAAGTGAAACTGTAAAGATTTTGTGGGATACGGCAATGATTACTGATCGGACGGTGAAGGCTAATCGGCCCGATATTATTATAATCGACACAAAGGCTCGCAAACGACTTATTATCGATGTGGCGGTACCGTTGGACCACAATTTGACCAAGACCATTGCCGAGAAAAAACGAAAATATCAACTGTTAGCTGTAGAACTATCAGACATGTACAAACTCAGAGATGTCGACATTATACCAGTAGTAATATCTACAAATGGGCTGATAACAAACGACTGGAAAATCGCCAAAGACAAGCTTGAATTACATGATAGACATATGGCAGTCATGCAAAAGGCTGCTTTACTGGGTACAGCAAATATAGTCAGAAAATTCTTAAGCTTGCATTGAGCCTCGGCTGAACCCTCTTGTTGAGTGCAAACATTGTAGTCTTGGGTTACAAACTCCGGCTACCGTGGATATGAATAAAATATAAGATGAACATAATAATAATATCGAAAATCTTGCAATTGATCTGAAAAATGAATGGAAACTCCAGAAAGTGGAGGTGATACCTTTTGTTATATCCGCCGAAGGCCTAGTAAGCAAAACCTTTTCCAAAAATCTGGAAATTCTTGGTGTTTCAAAATCGATTACCACAGCAGGACAACGAGCAGTTCCCTTACAAACTTGCCACATTGTTCGTAAGGTACTAAGCTGAATGGGAGGAGCTGAACTGCTTTCTTATTCTGGCATTGTAAACCCGACCAGCCTAAGCTGAGAAGATCGATGAATCATGTTTGTGATAATAATAATAATAATGGAAAGGACACACATCGCAAGGAAGGTTTCCTAAGTCACTCGAAGATGACACCATTGACGAACAATTGTCTCTGAAGTGGCTGACCGATGGACTCTTGTACCCAGAAACAGAAGGTTTCACGATGTCTATTCAAGATAGGGTAACGAGAACAAAAAACTATGAAAAGCACATACTGCATTTAGACGTAGTCGATAAGTGCAGGAAATGCGGTACTTTGGGGGAAACAATTGAGCACCTTATTGGCGGTTGCCCGGCCCTTGCTCCTAATGCTTATTTAGGACATATTATAAGTACTCGCCTTCTCCTGTACTTGAATCATCGGATACTATTCTTTACTGGGACAGACCAATCACTACTGATCGAACGGTTGATTATAACAGGCCGGATATTGTTCTAATCAACAAAAAGGACAAGAGGGCTTTTATAATTGACATCGCAGTGCCACTATCTCACAGCATTAGAAAAACTGAGATAGAGAAATCCACAAAGTATGAAAATCTGGCATACGACTTGAAGAACCAGTGGAAACTGAGTAAGGTAGATGTAGTGCCCTTTGTTATATCCGCCGAAGGCCTGATAAGTAAGATATTTTCAAAGAACCTCGAGAGCCTCGGTATCTCGAGATCGATTGCCATAGTGGGACAGCGTGCCGTGCTCTTGCAGACGTGTCACGTTGTTCGTAAGATATTATGCTTAGGGTGAGAGGACTGAATTGCTTTTTCATCTTGGCATTGGAATATCGGCCAGCATGAGCTGAGATTCTACAGTAAGGATAAGCAGAATATATAATATCTAAGTGATTTTCCTATTTGGTTACTGGCATGGAAAAAATTAAGCTTAAAAACAACTGATTGTTATTATATTTCGACTCTGCCTGCAGAATAATAAGTGAAACCTCCGCATAGTCCATTGCCAACATTTAAACTATAAAATGACTAGACAACATTAGATATGAGCAACTACATAGACATTAGATAACATTAGATATGATATTATCATATAACATTAGGTATGAGCAAATGTTTGCACATCTCACATTTATACATTAATAACATTTTAATGGTCGACTTCAAAATTATTTGTAACCAGCACAATTTTCAAAATAAAATTTATATTATTACAATACCTACAAGTTACTCTCAGTAATATGCACTAGATTATTTAGGTGTATTTAAAGCAAATAAAACTAAAAGTAAATATATCGGAAATAGGAATATTAAAAAATCGTAATAAAATTACATTTATGTAATGTGTTCACTGTCCCGATTGTCAAAATCTTCCATTTAAAACACAATTAGTACTAAAATCAAATGGTTATATATATTATCAAACGATTTCTGTATTGTGGCTTTATACTTCCTCATTTTTCATATAATAAATCTGTTCTGTGCGCATATTACAATACCTGAGAGGTAATGTAAGCGAAATTTAATAATATTTTTAAAATAACATAAATAACAGTATCCTATTATTTTTAACATAAATAGTTAGTAACAGTTCCAACTGTTACTTAAAAATATCAGTTTTGCCCCTCTCTAGTACCAGGTATGTAAATAGGAAATCAGAATTTTTGGTATAGAAAATAAACGTTTATTGCATGAAAATGAAAAAAATTTTTTATTCATATTGTCCATCGCTAGCTATACATTTTTCCCATCTGTCTCACAATTTGTGGATGCCACGCCAAAAAAAATTTGCTCTTTCGAGGCAAACCAGTCATCGAGCCGTTTTCGTACATTCTCGTACAAATAAGCAGTTATCGGATGGAGCCAAGTTTGGTGAATACGCCTCATGCGAATGAATTTCTCAAATAAAGGCCTCAATCGTTTCCTTGGCCAGTTTTGCTGAGTGTGTGCAAAATTACTTTGTGTTGCCTTTTTTGATATTCTGGTCATTTTTCACGCAAAGCTTCATTTAAATTAATCATTTGTTGTCGGTAGCGTTCAGTATTAACGGTTTCGCCAGGTTTTGGAAGCTCATAATAGATCACACCCTTCTGATTCCATGAAATACACAACATTGTCCATAGCGATTTGGCCTTGCAGTCGATGTCGATGGTTCGCCTGAAGTTATCCATGATCTTTTACTCTTGGGATTATCAAAATATATCCACTTTTCATCCCGAGTCACAATTCGATGGAGAAATTACTTTCTCTTTCGATTTTCATGCTCTCTTTCATTCAATTCGAGTGGTACCCATTTTCCAATCTTCTGGATCTTTCCCATGGCTTTCAAACATATAGAAACAGCTTCTCGTATCACATTTAATTGAATCGCGAGTTGTTGTTGCGTTTGAGCGTCATTGTCATCCAACAGGGCTTGTAATTCGCTGTCTTTCAAGTTTCTCGGTAGTATTCTACATTCCCCGTTTCTCACGTCAAAATCGCCGCTTTTGAATTCTTTAAACCACTCAGAGCACTGTGATTCTGTAGGACTTTTCTTCAGATGGTAGGAGAAAATCAGTGCTGTCCGCAAATCGTAGTTTCCAGGCACAAAATTTGACATGTTCAACGCTATTACAAACTATGCTGTTGTATGAAACTTATATTATTGTGAATTGAAAATCTTCGTCAGAAATCAACAAGGAAATGTTGGTTTGACGGTAAATACATTGACAGCTAGGACCATCTATGAACAAATTCCACTGTCATATCTACAGATCTGGTGTATAGTATAAAATAACGGATGACGCAAGTACCATGCTACCATATTAATTATTTATAACTTTTAAAAGAAACAGAACAGACTTTTTATCCAATTTTATCCTTTTTTAACACATTTTCAATAACTTTTATCAACATATCTAGTACCAAAGCAGCGATTTCAGCACGGGTCTTATCCTTGAGTTGCTATATGGTTTGGGGCTTATTTATGTAAATCGTTTCTTTTAAAAATTCCCATAAAAATAAAGTACTTATTGAGGCACCCTTTACAAGGCTGCAAATACAATGAAACTAGTCGCTTTACCCATACCGAACAGTCTCGCGCGAAATTTGATATTGGAAATCTAATATTTCTCTGCCACACCCGGTATAGAGTTCTTTTTTCCTGTCCTTGTTAGGAATATTCCGAAAATGACAGAAAAATCTTCATGAATCTGCCAACAAGAACAAAAAAACACATATTTCGCTACTTGTAATTTAAAAAAAAAATTCAAGCATCCATTTTCCTTGTAGTAATCCGACAAGAGGCTTGTTTGCTAAAACTTTTCTACCATCCGCCTGTACAATCGTCATACGACAGCTTTGTCTTAAACCGGAACGAAACAATACAAATATTTGCGGTTTGCATTGGTCGACCGTACGGATCGACGTTCCAGAATTATTCAAAGGCGAACCAGATCTGAAATCTTATCGAAAATAATAACGAGTACGTTGTTTGCACGGAAATCTGAGGATTTTCTCGAGATAACAATGCATTTCGATTTGAGGAAAACGTTGTAAGAAACATTACCGCTAATTTCTAATGGATTTGAATAAATTTAATGACACATTTTTCTAAATAGTAGAGGGATTGCAAGGGGAGATAATATATTGGCAAATATACTTCTGTAGAGAGTACAGGAGAAAAATAGGCAAAAGAAGAATAAGAAGACCACCGAAAAGATGGATGAAGCAAGTAACGGGTCTTTCAAATTGAGCGGTTTTTTAATTCTTGAATGAAATAGCGGTGTGAATTTGCATCATCTGCTATCAAGTTGAGTACAATAATATTCAGAACCATGAGATTCAGAACCTCATAGTGAATAATTCCTGTAAAATCCCAACAAAATGACAGTTTTTAGGAGGAGAATCTGGTTTTGGATTGAACAAAGGTGATTGTTTCGGTGTTAAGCATTCTTTTTTTTTAAGTGGATTGCTGTAGAGAGATGACATTTCATATCCAAATAGAATTTGTGGAAGAAAAGAAAAAACAAAATTGTGGAAGAAATTTGTTCAGTTATTTTAAGCACTGTAGACCATGAAGTTTTAGACTTGTGGCTAATTAATGTTACTGAGGTAATAATTTTAAATATACTGAGGAAATTAATTATTTAAATACTGTAATATTTATAATAATATTATAAATAATTTAAGTAATATTTATAAAATAATATAATATTTAAATACTGAGGAAATTAATTTTAAATTAATAAACAAAAATTAATATCTAAAAATTTCCACTATATTTAAAATTGTAAAGTTATAATAATAAAAACATTAATTTAATATATCCGGTCAATAATATCAAGAATGCAGCGTTCAAAACAATTGCATATACGAAGAAATTCTCTACTAGGCTTAACGAACATAAAAAAAGTTAATAATTAAAACACTTGGTATTTGTTTCACAATATATTCAAGATATTCTCTAACATGTTTCGACCTTGCGACCATTCTCAAAGAGAGTTATGTATAAACTAAATTTAAGTTTCAAAGTGCTATCTAATGGAAGTCGGTTTTTTCATCTCGTTAAATTTATTACACTATCAATAATTGGAGTATTTCCGAAGTCTAGCTGGGTGTTTGTTAGGTTTTTGCCGTCGTATATGGCTTTTTTAATTTCGAAAATTTCCAGGTAATTTAACAGCCTGCTTTTATTGCAGCTATGTATTAATTTGGTATTATTAATGTTAAAAAAATGGTTCTGGTCTATACAATGTTCGGCAAAGCCCGTCTTTCTCTGATTGTGTAAAATTGAATATTCATGTTCTTTTAGCCTATCATTGAGCGATCGGCCCGTTTGGCCTATATAAATAGCGTCACACATATTACATTTAATTTCGTATACTCCAGATTTGTCACAAAATTTTGCTCTTTCTTTGTTATTGTTTAACATCGATGTATGATTATTCTTATTAACAGAGATAATATTAATATTTTCGTTCTTTAACTGATTTGTGATTCTTGAACTTAATTTGTGAATATAGTTTATAGCATGCCAATTTTTAGAATCTTTTTCGGGTGTTGCGGCATAAAAATGTTTGGTGTTGTTTTTCTTAATCTTGTTTTTTATCATTTTATCTATGATGTTTGGCTGATATCCATTATTCCTTGCGATATTTTTGATAATATTAAGTTCTTTTTCATAGCTGTCTTTTTTAAGTGGAATCGTTAGAAGTCTGTGGGTCATACTATGAAAAGTGGACATTTTTACATTCCATGACTGATTTGAACTTGCGTGAATAATTGTATCGGTATACGTGGGTTTTCTAAATATTTTGAATTCTAATTTATTCGGTGTTCTTATTATTTTTAAATCTAAGAAATTTAATGAATTAGCCGTCTCTGTTTCTATTGTGAACTGGATTTTTGAGTTTACACTGTTTAAATATTCAAGAAATTGACCCAATAGTCTTTCTGTACCGGTCCATATGCAAATAATATCATCGACATACCTGGCCCAAAAATGTATGTGTCTTGTATAATTAGGGTCGCTAAATAAATTGTTTTCAAAATTAGCCATATAAATTTCTGCCAGGAAAATTCTGTCATAGTATGACCCACAGACTTCTAACGATTCCACTTAAAAAAGACAGCTATGAAAAAGAACTTAATATTATCAAAAATATCGCAAGGAATAATGGATATCAGCCAAGCATCATAGATAAAATGATAAAAAACAAGATTAAGAAAAACAACACCAAACATTTTTATGCCGCAACACCCGAAAAAGATTCTAAAAATTGGCATGCTATAAACTATATTCACAAATTAAGTTCAAGAATCACAAATCAGTTAAAGAACGAAAATATTAATATTATCTCTGTTAATAAGAATAATCTTACATCGATGTTAAACAATAACAAAGAAAGAGCAAAATTTTGTGACAAATCTGGAGTATACGAAATTAAATGTAATATGTGTGACGCTATTTATATAGGCCAAACGGGCCGATCGCTCAATGATAGGCTAAAAGAACATAAATATTCAATTTTACACAATCAGAGAAAGACGGGCTTTGCCGAACATTGTACAGACCAGAACCATTTTTTTAACATTAATAATACCAAATTAATACATAGCTGCAATAAAAGCAGGCTGTTAAATTACCTGGAAATTTTCGAAATTAAAAAAGCCATATACGACGGCAAAAACCTAACAAACACCCAGCTAGACTTCGGAAATACTCCAATTATTGATAGTGTAATAAATTTAACGAGATGAAAAAACCGACTTCCATTAGACAGCACTTTGAAACTTTAGTTTAGTTTATACATAACTCTCTTTGAGAATGGTCGCGAGGCCGAAACATGTTAGAGAATATCTTGAATATATTGTGAAACAAATACCAAGTGTTTTAATTATTATCATTGTTACTATGTTTCACCAAGAGCCAACCGCGCAATCAATCAAAACTATAAAAAAAGTTGCACTAAACAACAAAATAATCCTCATTATGATAACCACTTATTCGAAAAACATACTTTCAATGACGATTTTAAAATTAAGCCTAGAAATTAAGAAATGAAAAAGTTTGAATATTTTGCTAAATGACCAGCTAAACTTGAATGGTTCACCACTATTAAACTTATATTGCCCTCCTAGACGTTAACTAGAAATGCATTTCCCCATTTCTATCATGTTTTATGGTGTTATTAGATCGATGGACAATTGAGGTTGTAATTACTTTTCTCACTGGTAATTTAACATAGTTTGTTTTTGAAAAAGGCACTGTGATATACATATTTTGATATACATACAATTTTAAATATAGTGGAAATTTTTAGATATTAATGTATGCTTATTCATTTGTGGCTAATTCCTGAATTTGTTTGAAATCAGCTACAATTTCACCCAACAACAGATCGTCGGTTTTTCTTGAGCCTGCAACTTGAACACATAAAAACGACTACCGCGATGTCGTCGAACCATCGTGAGAACGATAGTACTTCTGAGTACTTAAAACAAATTACTTGCTGGATAAAGGCCTCTTCTGAGCTCTCCTTTGCCATTCGTATTGAATATACTTGGTACTGTCCTCAGTCTATCTTGTTATCGATCTTCTTCATGGACGTTTATGATCTAGCGGTATCCATGCCAGGATTGCCTTGGTTCAACTACAATCACATCATCTCGATGTGGCCTGCCCACCTCCATTTCAGTTTCTTTACCCCTTTTTTTTCTAGGTGTGAACCCTGGGGAGTAGGCAGATTGAGACCTCGTGGCAAATCAACTAGATTCTCTTGATTATAGCTTTATAATGGAAGCCCAAACATCGAGATTCTACAAATCTAAAACGCGGTTCTATCCGAGAACCTAGTTATTATATATATATATATATATATATATATATATATATATATATATATATATATATATATATATATATATATAATCATCATCATCATCATCGTCATCATCATCATCATTGAGCCATTGTTGATCCACAGCAGGATGAAAGCCTCCCCAGCATGCTTCCAATTCGCACGGTCCTGAGCTTTCCTCTGCCATATATATATATATATATATATATATATATATATATATATATATATATATATATATATATATATATATATATATATATATATATATATATATATATATATATATATATATATATATATATATATATATATATATATATATATATAGATCATCATCATCATCATCATCATCATCATACTTTGCCATTCGGGTCCAATGTACTTAATAATATCATCAGTCCATCGTATTTTCGGTCTTCTCCGTGGACGTTTGCGATCAAGTGGTAACCAGTCCAGGACAACCCTGATCCATCTTTCGTCCCATCGCCTCGCTACATGGCCTGCCCACTTCCATTTTAATTGCTTTATTTTTCCAATGATGTCATTCACTTTCGTTTGTTCCCTGATCCATGTGCAGGTCTTTCTATCCCGTCTAGTAATGCCAAGCTGTGCTACATTCTGCTGCTCCATTCCCCTCTGTGCTACTCGAAGTTTTTCAACCGACTGTGATGTGAGTGTCCAGGTCTCATATATCATAGCGAGCAGGACCCACTGATCAAAGACTTTTCTTTTCAGACAACGTCGTAGTTTGTTCTTAAACACTATGTTGAGCCTGCCAGATGCCTGCTAGCCACATTTAACGCGTCGTTCCACCTCCCGGACGATGTCCCTTTCCATTGAAACCCTTTGCCCAAGATATATATAGTGATCTACAACTTCGAAATCCGTTCCTAAAACAGAAATCCTTCCTTTTGTCCTCAGCAAATTCATTGGACATGACCTGACTCTTCTTCTGGTTTATTTTCGAGCCAAATGGTTCCCCAGCCCTTTGCAATTCTTGTACGTGTCTTTGCAGCTCCTCTGGGTCTTGTGAAAGAAGAACGATATCATCTGCGAATCTAAGATGATTTAACTATGCACCATTAATCCTTATTCCATCCTGTTCCCAATCCAGCTTACGGAACACTTCTTCCAGGCAGGCTGAGAAAAGAAGAGGCAATATTGCGTCCCCCTGCCGTACGCCCCGCTCTACATTTATTCCCACCTCACGATCGTCAAGATGGACTGTCGAGTTTCATAAACTTTCTTTTGTTGGATAGATCTCGGAAAACGGCATTAAGAAAGTGTATCACATGCTTTTTTTGCTACTATCATGGCTAACTGCGTCAACTTTTATGGCTCCCGTTTTTGAGAAGTACTATTAGGGCTTTTTTTAGAGAAAAACGAGGGATAATAACGGATTCTTGACCAGCACCACCTTAAAGCAAAATGTACCGATTTTTATGGTTCTAAATTACTAGGTGGCCTTGGTATACTACACTATTTTTTAACAAAATTCTGTTTTTATTTACAGACCGATCCAAATTGGCATATAAAACTTTTTATCATTCCACCATTTTCTATCAAGCACTTTTCAGTACGTCGTCAGGTATTGTTCACTACTTTTCTCAATTGTTGTTTGGTAATGCTACGGCTAGCCTGCCTAATACGATCACAAAGATCGTCTCGAGTTTGGGGCCTCGAATCATGAACCTTATTTTGAATTATCCCCAAGAGAAAAAAATAAAGAGGCATGAGGTCCGGAGATCTTGGCGGCCAATTAATTACAGGACTGTTTGGCCCAATCCAACGATTTGGAAAATTATTATTTAACCAGTTTCTTACGTTAATTGCCTGATTAATGGATGCCCCGTCAAATTGTAGGTGTAAATTGTACCGATAATTAAGAGGCAACCCATCAATTTCATCCTCTAACTCATTTTGTAAAAATCTAAGAATTCTAGCTGCATTCAAATTTCCATCAAAGAAGTATAATGCAATAATAATTTCATTTAAAATAACGCACCAAACTTTGACCTTAGTAGAATATTGTCTGTTACATTGTATCACCCAATGTGGATTATCTTGAGACCATAATCTAATATTTTGTGATGATGCGATACCATTTATTTTTTAGTTATTAGTTATTTTATTTAGTTTTTTATTAGTTATTTTTCTTCAAGCATAACCAGATAGTGCTTTTCGAAATATTTACAATTCTACTAGCGTCCCAAACGCTTGAGTGTGGATTCTCATTCAAATAATCACGAACTAATTGAGTTGCTCGAAATTCACAAGAACAATGCTCATTAAGAAGTTTATTGACAGTTCCGTTTTGATCAAAATATTGGTTTGCGCTAGAAGCTGTAATATGGAATGAAAATTTGAAATCATACAGAAATCAATCAGTCAAAGTAACATTTGTTAGTTAATTAGTTTTCAATTTTTGATTTCCATGGTATACTTAGTTTTAATAACAGAAAGTACATGTAATTATTAGAAAAATTATAATATAAATATCACAAATATCTGGGATACCCAGTAATTTAAACCATAAAAACTGGATCACTTTAGTTTAGTTAAAGGTGGTGCTGGTCAAGAATCTGTTGTTAATTTTTCTCTAAAAAAAATCCTAATAGTACTTCTCGAAAATGGGAGCCATAAAAGTTGACGCAGTTGGCCATGATATTAGCAAAAAAAACATGTGATACACTTTCCTAATGCCGTTTTCCGAGATCTATCCAACAAAAGAAAGTTTATGAAGATCAGTCAAGAATATATATATATATATATATATATATATATATATATATATATATATATATATATATATATATATATATATATATATATATATATATATATATATATATATATATATAAATATATCAATTGTTTTTAATTCTATTCATAGAAAAGTAGAAAAGTCAAAATGTTTATTCATTCTGTTCTGTTATTTTAGAATATTCTTTCTCAAAATTACAATGACTGCTTTTAAAAGAAGTAAAGAGAAATTTCATCGTCCGCTGATATAAATAATCGTTAAGGAATTCCTTAAATTAACTAGTTAATTAAGACTACATAATTGGAAACAGGATATCTGGAATGAGGCTCCTGGATGAGATGAGACGAAAGAGGAGCGAAGAAAAGGGGGGTAGATGTTTGAGGAGGAACAACGATTAAATTGCCTGAGAACTTTGTCGTAGTTAGTTCTTCGCGCGGTAGTTTAATTGGAAATGTGTTTTTAACGGTACGTTTTCTTACTTAGACGAAGGTTGCCTTATAATAGTCTGTATTATGAATTTAATTTTGATAAAATTGTCAGTTTTCGTACGGTTATTGGTACGATATTTTCAAAAGAATAGTTGAAGTAAATTAAGTAAATGAGCTGCGTTTAAATACTGCTTTACAATCAACTTAGCCAGTGTAAAGGGTCTTTCTAATTGAGCGGTTTTTTAATTTTTTTTAATTTTATTTTAATTTTTTAATTTTGATTGATAATTGAAGTATAGTGTATGACATTTCAACACGAAATATAATATCTGCCAAATGTAGCTCCACAGACGTCCACTCTTTTATCAAAATTTTCATGACCCTATCTCACCAATAACTCGACTAATTTCATCTTTTAGTTCAGGAATCGATTGTGGATTGTTCTTATTGATCTGGCTTTTTACTTAACCCCGAAAAAAAATAGTCAAACGGTCTCAAATCACATGATCTTGGCGGCCTATTAACATCACCCTTTCTTGCAACAACTCGTCCATGAAATTTTGCTCTCAATAGATAAAGTTATTTCATTAGCAGAGTGAGAACTCCATCACGCTGGAATCCGCATTTAAGAATACTCGATTTTGTTTTGCTTATTTTTGCCTACAAACGATGCTAATAAATGTAGTATAGTTCATTTTTTTGTTGTGTCAGTAATTATGCAGGAAAAACAATAGATATTGTTCAAGGCGGTAAATATTGATAATAATACGAAAAATAGGAATGAATTAGTGCTAAATTATTTGTAGTTTATTGTAGTCACAAGAAAAAAAATTGCTGTATTCATGTAAATAAATATCCGATAAAATCGAAAATAACGAAGTTATCGGAAAAAACGACCCTAGTCCAGGAACTACAAATGATATAAATGTTTGTAAGCGTATATTTCTAGTGACTGTTAAACTCTTGTTATAGTTACAAACAAAAGAATCAACTGATCAGAAATGATTATGATTAAAAAGGTTAAATCCTAAGAAAATAAACCGTTTGTAGCTTCTTAAACTAGTATCAGTAAATAGGGCTTATAAGGCTTCCTAAAGCACTAAAGCAAGGAACACTAAAGCATAAACTATACATGTTTTACGGGTCAACTGTTTCCAGCCAAAATCGTGAATAGAAGAGGAGAATAACTGCGCAATTCAGTTGATTCTTTGGGGAAGTAACACACAATCTTCAAAAGTGTAACAAGATCCCTTTCAACAAGAGTTCGATTGACTGATTATTAACCATTTATAAACTACAAACGATTATATCGAATGTAGATCCTTCTGTCCATTTTCAAATTTTATAGAATATGTGCGTTTCTTAATGGAAATTGTTTGTAGTTTTGTGTGGTTACAGAAAAAATTAACCTACAAACCATGGTACTGATTATGTCTGGGAAGCACTGAAATTGATAAGATTTCAGAAGCTCTTTACAATTGATATATAAACTACAAGCGATTATATCGAGCATCGATCTTCAAATGTCATAGAACATGTGCTACTGCAACGATTATACTTGTATCAGCGAGTTTATGATGTATAAGGTGTCGAGTCAATCGTTTCTTAATGGAAATTGTTTGTAGTTTTATGTAGTTACAGAAAAAATTAACCTACATACTATGGCACTGAAGTAGTTTATGTTTGTAGTTTATATATTGTTTGTAGTGAGCTTCTGAAACTTTATCAACTTCAGTATTTCCCAGACATAATCAGTACCATGGTTTGCAGGTTAATTTTTAAGAGAATTATGTTGTAAACCTAAAAGATGAATTAATATTTATTATATTAAAACACAAAACAAGACTGGAATGAAAATACTTTTTATTATTCCGAAAATAAGTCATAATATTAAATTTTTCACAGCGCAGTTAATTTTGTATCTCTCCACAATATATTAATTGTACATGTCCAAAAAATCAAACGATATTTGTTTAAATAATTTTAACAACACCGATCTCATGTTTTAATATATTTTTAATTTGTTATTCGCCGTTGTTATAACAATATAAACAGTTTAATTATTCATACGGGCTAGTTTAAATGGATCGAGAAAAAAAGGTGGCTGATTTTCAAACAAATCTCCATTCCCCTCTTTTAAAATTGATTGTTATGTGAGTATCCAGTTTCACTTCCGTGTGCCATAATGGGCAGGGCGCAGTTTTCTTTTCAGGCAAAGTGGAAATTTGCTCTTAAACAGGTAAGCCGCCCAAATGCCTTCCAGCCACATTTAACCCGTCGTTCCTCTTCCCGAGCAGTATCGCCCCCCATTGCCCAAGATATATAAAGTAGTAACACTTTCCAAATACCTTTCTAAATCTGAAATTTTTCTGTCCTCAGCAAATTTATTGAATATAACATGACTCTTTTTCAGGTTTATTTTTCAGCCAAATGGTTCGCCAACCCTTTGCAGCTCTTGTATACGTTTTTGCAGGTCCTCTGGGTCTTGTGAAAGGAGAACGATATCATCTGCAAATCTAAGATGGTTTAAGTTTGCACCATTGATCTTTACACTATCCTGTTCCCAATCCAGATAACGGAATACTTCCGTTAATAAATATCAGCATACTGCCCGAATCAAATATTTGCAAATGCTTGTCGAGCTAGAAATGGTCTTCCTGGATGTCGTTGCCCATAAATACACCTAGCCTTTACAGAATTTTGGAGAACCTCTCCGCAAATACGAAACCTATCGTGATATTCACGTACAGAATATATTTGTGGCTTTAGATCGAACGTAATTGCATGCACTGACATACACTAAAATCATTTTTGTCGCTATTTTAACATAGTCGTGACGATAGTCTTGCTCATAATAGGTGTTTCGGTTAATAATGTCGATTTTGCTAAGAGATGGCGTTACTAATACATGACCTTTATGATGTTTTGGAGGGGAAACATGCGCCATCAAAAGCTAATTCGTTATTTGAATAACACGGCTGTTGAAAGTTATCAATTATTGGTAGAAGCTTATGGTGAACATGCTCTAACCCAAAAAACTTGGGAACGGTAGTTTAAACGCTTTAAAAGTGCTAATTTTGATATAAAAGGATGAAGACTGAAACAATTGGCAGAAACATTGAATGTTACCCAATCCAGCATTTTCGAACGTCTACATGCATTGGTAAAGATCAGGAAGGGAGGAAAATTGGTTCCATATAAATTGGAGGAAAGAGACATGGAAAGGCGAAAAACTATTTGTTAAATTTTGCTTTGCCAGACAGAAAAGAAAAGATTTTTTGCATTGAGTTGTGACAGTTGATGAAAAGTTGATCTATTTTGACAATCCAAAGCGCAAAAATCATGGGTAGACCCAGAACAGCCTTCAACATCACAACCAGTGCGTAATATATATGGAAAGAAAGCTTTGCTGTGAATTTTGTGGGATAGTAGGGGAGCTGTGTATTACAAAATGTTTGATACCGACAACAATTGATAAAATTGAACCGAGCATTGAGCAAAGACACGATAAAATCATTTTTTAACATGACAGTGCTCGGCCACATATTGCTAAATGTGTAAAAATCTATTTCGAAAACGTTAAATAGGACGTTCTATCTCAGCCACCGTATTCACCGGACTTTCCCCCTTCCACAACCATTCGAATTTCAGAACAATACTTACATTCTTACGAAACACCTATTAAAATCAAATATTTTTCTTGTGGAGATACTTTTTGTTAGGGGTAATGTGACAGTATCGATGAAAAATTCATCGAATGCGATAGTGAAGGATTTAAAATGTTTGTACAATGAAAACGAAGCTATAATATGACCGGCCTTAGACATCGTTAATCATTTCAGTAAAGTGATGTCGCTTTTGTACCATTTCCAAGATAATTCCTTGGTAAAACGAGCACCAAGTCTACGCTAATGATACCCTTTCTTGTGATGATTTGCTGTGTGCGTAAACAACTTTGCGTAGAGTTTTAGCACCTACAAAAGAAATGTTAACATTTCTACCGTCTTCTAGCAAACCCCTAATTACTCCTTGTGGATTACTCCACAAAACTCTAAACCTACTAGCAATTATCGTCAAGTCCCGAAAATCTCAAAGCATCATCAAATATTTAACACACAAGGAAATATATTTTCTTAAAGTCACATCACACAGTCAACAGATTAACGATAAAATTTTCAAAAACAAGAATATAAATTGTAAATCTATTGACATCAATGATATTCTTCTTTCAATCGGTTGGAGCAATATTGTTAATTATTTAAATTATTTATTAAGAGAGGAATATTTATATTAAAACTTAATCAATAAATTAATTAAATGTCTACATTTCTCTGTAATTTTTGCTAATTTTTTAGTGGTCAGCCAACATTTAATAGGTCAGTTTGAAAATATTTTCAACAATAAAATATATGAGAAATCCACCCCATTTTGTTCGTGATGTGTTTATCATAATTTGATGTAGTAAAAATGTCTTAAGACATTAACCTTGAAGCATTATCAAAAATCAAATAAACCGGAATAATGTATTCTACATTAAAAAAATATTATCAAGGGAACTTTATTACCTAGACATTAGCCTTGAAGCATTATCAAAAATCAAATAAACCAGAATAATGTATTCTACATTGATAAAATATTATCAAAGGAACTTTATTACCTGGGCAGTAGTCTTGAAGCTTTATCAAAAATCAAATAAACCAGAATAGTGTATTATATATCAATAAAATATTACCAAGGAAACCTTATTACTTAGTTTCGTTTTGCTACAATTTGATTATATGCCATGAAAATTATTCTCGAAGCATTATCAAAAACCAATCAAAATCGAAAATAGTATTTTATAACAGTAGAACAATAAGTTAGTTACTGCGTTCATTACGTTTATTTTATTATTTTAAGTAGAATATTCATTGTTTGGTTTCTTGTATTTTAAAATAGTAGATTCTGCATATAATTCTAATTTTATAATATAATTTTAATTCAAAATTCTAGCAAAATAAACTAAAGTTATATTAACCATAATTTAGCTTCTTAAAGCATTCCTTGGGGTATTATCAATAAGGAGCAGTCGAGATTATTAACTCTGAGTTTACTATTATTCAAAATATTGGATGTAGCAGGATATATTCGATATGCTTCTAGTCTTGAAGCATTATCAAGAATAAACCAAACTAGCAATCATGTAAGTGGAAGGTTAGGTATATTCTTAAAGCATTCCATGAAGCATTATCAAGGATTAACTAAAGCAGTAGTCATGTACCTGGCAGGTTTTCATGTAAAATTTAACTATCTTTAAATGTTCTTAAAGCATTCCTTGGGGTATTATCAATAAGGAGCAGTAAAGATTATTAACTCTGAGTTGATTAATATATACGCACCTAATAATATATATATATATATATATATATATATATATATATATATATATATATATATATATATATATATATATATATATATATATATATGTATACCAGGTATCCCATTATTTATATATCGCGGCCGTATCTTGAAAACTATTTATCCCACAGCTTTGGGGAAAAAAAAATTGTACTAAAAATGATCATGAGAAATTCACCAAAAGTGTTAACCGAGTAAGAAAAATTCTCAGTTTAATTAGCAAACTGTCTTCTACAACTTTGTTTTATGACATTTTGTCGTAACTTCGCGAATAAAGAAGTGGGGGGGGGGGGGGGGGAGTTTTACCTATTTAGATAGAAAGTCGTGTAATGTCCGTTTGCCTAAACCGATTTTCCTCAATTTGGATTTATTTAAAAGGCAATTGCTGGGACAATCAGATAATCTGTGTAATAGTGTTTTTGAAGTTTTGTTCAGTTTTTTCAAATGGAATGGTACAGCTTTTATTACGTGGCTAGAAAGCTTAATGGCCTAATGTTTGCCTCCCTTCACACTTTACCCAGGCTTAGGACTGGTCCAAATTCTTCGTGCCATATTAATTTGGAGCGTGTTTAAAGGCCAACGGGCCAACAACGAAGATAATAATAATAACAACAGTCAAATAAAATTAACAGCACAACAGTCTAATAATTAACAGAATCTGAACTTTAACGCCTTTCTAAATGTTCAAAATGCCTTCCATCCTTAGAAATGCAAAGATTTATTTTTCGACGAGTACTAAAAACGGCAGCTTCAATTTCCGCTCTTGAAATGCTGGTTATTGAATTTTGAATTCTTTCAATCATGTTTTCTCGTGTGGTAGGACAAGTTTGAAAAACAAGGTCTTTTAGTCTTCCCCACAAGTAAAAATCGAGGACTGTCAAATCCGGTGAGCGCGCCGGCCACGAAAATAAACTACCCCGTCCTGTCCAACGATTTGGAAACGAAGCATCCAAGAAGTTTCGAACCACCTGCGAGAAGTGGGCAGGGCATCCATCATGCTGGTACCACATTTGTCTTCTTGTTTCCAACGAAACATCTTCCATTAGTTCTGGCAGTCCATTTTGTAAAAATATTAAATATGTTTCACTAGTCAAATGTCCATTAAAAATAAAGGGACCAATAATTTTGTCTCCTAAAACACCACACTATACGTTTACACTCCATCTATTTTGGTGGTTGGTTTCTAACATCCAGTGTGGATTAGCAACTACCCAGTAGTGCATATTATGTAAGTTAACGCCTCCATCACTGCAAAAAGTAGCTTCATCAGTCCATAGTATGCGTTTTAAGAATTGTTTATTTCCACTACACATATTTTTAACCAGTGACAATAGTCTAACCGTCTGTCGAAATCGTTATCCAAAAGGGCTTGGTGTAAGACAACATGATAGGGGTGCAGCCTGTTATCTCTTAAGTTTCGATGCACGGATGTCTTGCTAACACCTAATTCTTCAGATATTTGTCTGATACTTAAATGGGGGTTGGTTTCAACATAAGCCAGAATATTTACGACATTATCTCCATTACGAATCGAACGTAACCTGGTGCGGACTGGATCTGGATGCACAATTCCTGTTTCTCGTAAGCGTCTAACTAGATGTGTAATCACCTTCTTCGAATAATGCCTTCTTTCGGGATATAGACTTGCATATTGCCGCTCTGCAATATAAAATATTGGATGTAGTGGGATATATTCAATCTGATTCTAGCCTTGAAGCATTATCAAGAATAAACCATACTGGCTGTCATGTAACTGGCAAGTTTTCATGTAAAATTTAACTATCTTTAAATATTCTTAAAGCATTCCTTGGGGCATTATCAATAATGAGTATTCGAGATTATTAGCAATGAATTGACTAATATTCAAAATATTGGATTTAATTAATTGACTAATATTTTGTCTGATACTAATATTGAAGCATTATCAAGAATAAACTAAGCTAGCAATTATGTAAGAAGCAGTCGAGATTATTAGGTATGAATTGAATATTGAAATATTCAATATATTTTGAATATAACTCTTATAACGATGGTTTGAAATAATTTGCAATGATTCGATATGTTTTTAAATAAAACAGTATTTTTTTAATTAAGGGTGAAGATCCTTTAAGTTAGAAAACTATAACAATTTGATACAGCCTTCGAACCTTGAAACATTGGTTTTCTGAATTCAGTGATGACATTGCTTGGGATCAATAAGTAAAATATGTGCTTTCTGATGTTTCAAGTTTAGTTTAATTCATTTTTAGTTTTCTCTATTAGACTACAAGCTCATTGTTTCACAAGCTGACTCTAGAGTTATTTAAATTTGGAGGAAATATCGTTAGTTTGTCGAAAATTCCTCCGAATGAACTATCAGTGACGTCCCCGACCGACCATCTCTCTATTTATTTTCGTCGAGAAAGAAAACGTAACGGCGTTCAATTAATATCGGCCGTGGGCTACAGGCCGCGCACCGTCTTATCGTCCCGTAGATCGACGACCATCACGCCCCAGCGTTAATTGCGGACCGTGCTCTCCGGACCCCGGTCGACAATTATTTCATTCGGAAAAGGTCATCGTAACGTAATTTGTAACGAGTAAAACCAGGATCTTTTGCTGTCGGCCTTTTCGAAAAAGAGGTACGCGTAGGACGGACCAACAAACTGGTAATCTACCTAGTAGCTCTGAAATAACCAGCAAAGATTCCCATTTCTTTGAAAGGATCAAATTTATTAATATTTGATCTTTCAAGAATTGTTTCCAGGCTTTTTCCATTAATACACATATATTGCAGCAATTAGTAAAGAAGTTGCAAAAAAAAGTTTTGTTATGTATGGCATTAAGCATAACATTCATTAGCTTCAAAATAATTTTTTGTAATTACATCTAAATGAAGTAATAATAATAACAATATATATATATATATATATATATATATATATATATATATATATATATATATATATATATATATATATATATATATATAATTTGATATGTTTCTCGACCGTGCAATTTATAGTTTTTTTTCTTTGGGAAATTGGTTGTTATCAGGCTGGCGGTCTGCAGTAAAACAAGTGTTTAATCGTCTCAATATTTCGTCATTGTTTTGATGACTTCATCAGGAGACTAATTAATGACTATAGTTTAAAACATGTGTTAACTATAGGAGGACTAAGGACTATAATTAACTATAGGACACATGTTTTAAACTATAGTCATTAATTCTAGTCCTTAGTCTCCTGATGAAGTCATCAAAACAATGACGAAATATTGAGACGATTAAACACTTGTTTTACTGCAGACCGCCAGCCCGATAACAACCAATTTCCCAAAGAAAAAAACTATATATATATATATATATATATATATATATATATATATATATATATATATATATATATATATATATATATATATATATGAGAAACGGTTAATTGCTTGACCGGAAGGAAGCGAGAGAAACGAGAGAGAAGGAGCGAGTCCAACGAGACACCAGTAGTCAGGAGTTATACACCCCGCTCGGGGCTATATAACTCCTATAACTAACTATATATATATATATATATATATATATATATATATATATATATATATATATATATATATATATATATATATATATATATATATATATATATATATATATATTAGAACTCTAAAACCTTTGTCCCTCTTGTTTAAGCAGTCTGGGCGTTTTTCGATCTCAAGTGCTTCACGAATTATGCCAGGTTTGTAGTATTATATATAGATGCGATTTCTTTGGCCTTGTCGACATTTATTCTGTGACCTGTTTGGATATGATGTTTAGCTTAGAGTTCATGAGAGATCCGATTTTCGGACAGAGAGGGAATGCTCGTATATGCGACTTTGAATACGTCTGTTGGTTTGGTCGATGTATATAGTGAGTAGATAAAGAAATGAATAAGTAGATACTTACAGTTTTCCGAACAGTAAACCATTCAAACAGTTTATTGTAACTGCAAATCAATCGAGAAAATTTGAAAAAGTCCATGAGAAGTTCGAAAACTTCAAAAAAATATCAAAGTTGTATGACAAAAAAGGATTATTGTATACATTTTCGTTAGTAGTCATTATTAACTGTTTTAAATCAGACCCCTTTATGTTTGCAATTAACTTTATGTTTGCAATTAAAACTTGATTATTTTTATTTAAAAAATAGTACTTAGTGTGAACCCACGTAGCAAATCCCAAGTCAAAACAAGTATTCGCGAGGCGAACGAAATACGCGGCACGAGACATCAAACGCTCCGTACCTATCAAATCAGCGTTTAAAACTAATTACCGATACGCTCAGTCGCAGGGAATCTACGTCCAAATCGCATGCTTTAGAAACCACTTAAAGCCCCGAATTCTGGCAACCAACAATGTAACGCCACCGATGAGATAAATGGACGTGGGGTACGGTCACTGGAGGTAAACGTCCGACCAACGATGTAAAAATTGTGGCGAGAGGATGGAATTTTTATCCGCATTATTTGGTGTGATGGATCGACGTTCTTCTAGATTTGGAGATTTTAATTTTTAATGATATCTTAAAATGAGTTAAGGGAATGAAACTAAACGCAACTAAAATATGGTGTTTTGCGCTGAAAAATTGTTTACTGTGATAAAAGCTGAAGGGGCAGCGCCCCAACGCCCTCGCTCACGAGCCGCCACTGATATATAGATTCATCCACTGCACACTCTACCATTCTGGTCCAATATACTTGATGATGTCTTCCGGTCCATGTTTTTGGTCTTCTTGGACATTTGTTATCAAGCGATATCTACTCCAGGACCTGCCGTCACATCGCTTCACTAGATGGCCTGCCCACTTTTTTAAATCAGTTACTTTCACCAATCCTTTCCTTTCCATTTCTAGTATTGTAGTCGCCCATTGATATTTTGTGTCTACACTGTTCCAATGTCTTGAGGCTGAGCCATATCACCATAAAATTCCTCAATCTCCTCAGACTTATAGCTTATAGTTGGTGCATAGTCAACGATTTGAAGCTTATACTTTTTATTCAGCAGAATGACGCCTTGGGTTACTTTATCAGATATATTTTCAAATTTTACGACACTGTCTTTCAGTTTTCGGTTGATGAGGAATACAATTCCACCACATTGTCCATTTCCCATACCTCGAGTGTATAGTTCATTCGGTTTGATTAGCTCTTCGCCCTTTCTTCCTGTTTCACATCGTCCTATAATACCCCAATGGATGTTGTTGAATTCGATAAACAGTTCTTACATTCAGGCATCCGTTCGAATATGTAGAATTGCAACGTCCAAAGTCCAATGGCAATATGATTTAACCCGATGCTTCTTCGGGTCTTCTCGCGACTATAGGTACTTGCCCCTTGACCTCCGGAGTATGAGGGCCGTGTTTGAGGTTGTAATACTATATTGAAGGTATGAACCATAATCCGCCCCATTGGTGCAGTGAGTATTGACAGATTTTAGACCATGTTAGTCCTGTCTACCAAAAATAACCTTCCTAGGAGTATACTCTCGAGACGGCATAGCTCAAAGCTTCATTAATCTACTCAAGGCACTAAAGATTTTAACCAACGCAGTTTTGGAGGATGGTGTGGAAAGAAATTGTGCAATATTTAAATTTGATTCCCTAATTCTCGGCGCCTACGTCTTATCAACTGTAGAATCTATTCGAATCATAATTTTTTCTCGCTAAATATAAACTGAAATATTAATTTTAGACGCGATGTTGCAAAAAGTTACATTTGAAGCATTGCCTTCTTGTCGCCTTTCAACTCAAAAAATGCTGTGAATCGTAATCCTAATAAAAGAAGAAGAAAAGAAATAATTTCCTTAATTGATAAAACTCCCTAAAACTCCCCTTCTCTTATATAAAAGTTTTCCTAATACTTAATGTTGAATTTCTCATTCCTCGCTCGCTATTTTTAAACTATATAGCAGCAGTTTTAATGAAATATTGGTTATTTTTAAATTACAGTCATATATTATGCAGTAGATAAATTGATTTCGGATATATTTGTACCGGAAATAGAAATAAAGATATCCTATAGTGGGAATATGGTACGGTGCTTTTTTAGTCTACGCAAAGGTTTCATAAATAAATAAATCCCAATTAACCAGATCGTCAAATGGCCACTTTAATTTCAAAGGTCTTCATTACGTATGAATAAGTCAGGGGGTTATTACTGTGGTCGTTTGACATCTGCCATTCTTGTCTTATAATTTGCCATAATGGGACCCTTTTGTACTAAATTAATAGGCTTTTATTGTATTGTTGTATTGTTTCGAACGGCTCGATAATACCGCGACCATCAAAGGTCTTAGAGCCTACATTGTTGCTAATTATAAATCTAGAGTAAGGCTAAACATGAACATGAAGCTGAGTGTCGATCAGATTGCAAACTTTAAATAAATATCTATTCAAGGTGTAAGAGAAATAACAGTCGGTCACGTTGGTGCGGCGGTAAGAGCGTCTGCTTTGCCGAATCCGCGCTGGAGCGATAGCTGGTTCGATTCCAGCGCTCGGATGGTTATTTTTATTTGTTCTGTCCGTTTATCTTTCCTAAATGTTTGTGATTGTTTCTAGGCAAGAGTGTAAAATCCGACTGCGAATTACCCCTCAGTCACGCCAGTTAAAGGCTGGGTAAGGCCGGATGCCTTCTGAGAAGTGTTCTACGTTGGTCACTCGCCAGTCGGTAGGTTTCCTGATAGACTTATGGGTAGGCACATAACCAAGGGTTTATAGCCCGAGGGGGGTGCTGGCCTGGGTTTGTCGGAAGCTGATGACCGTGGTTCGGAATCCACGTTAAGCTGTAGGTCCATTCGCTAAATAGCCTAGTTGCTGATGCGCCTCTAACCCAAACACTTTACTTCACTTTTAGAAATAACATCATAAATTTAACCAACGATTCTTTAAGTTATTTTGAACAAAATAATTTATTTTTCTAACAATTGGCAAAGTCGCCAATCAAAGGTATTATTTGAAAGTTAAAATTAATAATTGTATAGCAATTTATTCCATACCTTTCAGCATAAATTTGGTTTATTTCTTTACAAAAAAAAGAAAACTTACACATTAATGTCGCTTAATGTCAAAGTTGAAATTACTAGCACTAATCCACCCCCCCCCCCCCCCAAACACCATTGAGCGATTCACGTCACGTTAAGATGTGATGGTTAAGACCTAATCTGGTTGCTGCTTTTCCGTAAATGAGAAGTATATCGTGATATTCGCATACATAATACAATTTTGGTTTTTAATTGAATTTAAATACATACACTGAAACATCTTTTGTTGGCAACGCCTTTTTTCGTGGAGATCATCTGAATTATTTCTATTTTGGCTTATGTATGGCGTGCTAATTATTTTTTATTTATTTTATCAATGTTGATTAATTTATTTGTGGTTTATTCATTAAATAATATAGGCCTTATGAACAATTTGTGAGCCTTGTTTTCTTTTTAATACCTATTTTTTTTCACAAATATTCTTCCGCATTTTCTTTCTATCACATCTAATCTTTCTATAAAATTAAAAACAAACCTTTATTATAATTTTTTTTAAGATAAAATCAACGATTTAGTCCAAAATATACAGGGAAACATCAATTACAAATGTTATATTACATTATTATGAGTGATATATTTTACGTTTTTCCATTTTTTCATATATATTTCCAGCAGTAATCAGCCATTATATTCACATTCAATCCACCTTGGTATCCTGTTTCCATATGTGTGATATCTTAATGAAATCGTTCTCTCTGTACTTTATATAAATCACCAAGTTTTTCAAGGAAAATTTTAAATGTGAATCTAGAAAGTGGAGTTTTATACTCATATTGCATCCCAGTTTTTGATATTTATCTTACCACGTTGCGACAATATTTTTATGTCTGGATGTTTGTGATTACCAAAAGCATTATGTACAACATTTTTAAACACAAGCCAAATGTCTAATTCGGTAACAATCATTGTCCCTTCAAATTCCGTTTCCCCACCCATTCCTTCATTGGAGGGCACATGTTTGGTCTCTTGATGTATCCTCAGGGTACTGACTTTACATAAAACACCCCTTATGGAAAAATGCAGAAGTGATTCTTATACATAAGAAAGGAGCACGGGAAGATTTAAAGAACTACCGTCCAATAAGCCTCCCATCAGTGGTGTACAAAGTTAACACCAAGATAATATCCAAAAGAATACTAAGAAAACTTAATGACGCACAACCAAGGGAGTAAGCAGGATTCAGAAGTGGATTCAGTACAATGGATCACATCCAGATCCTACAACAGGTCATAGAATCTCAAAGCGGGCCATAATTGATGCATTGCTTAATCAAGGTGTAGAGAAAGCCTATGTAAATCTACTAGGATCGATATATGATGCAGCTACAGCGACAGTCCACCTTGACGATCTTGAGGTTGGAATAAATGTAGAGCTGGGCGTACGACAGGGTGACGTTGTATCGCCTCTTCTTTTCTTAGACTGCCAGGAAGAAGTGTTCCGTAATCTGAATTGGATACAGGATGGAATAAGGATTAATGGTACATACTTAAATCATCTTAGATTCGCAGATGATATCGTTCTTCTTTTACAAGACCCAGAGGGGCTGCAAAGGCTGCAAATGGCTGGAGAACCATTTAGCTTGAAAATAAACCAGAAGAAGAGTCAGGCCATGTTGAATTTGAGAGTGGATCACTATATGTATATCTTGTGCAGAGGGTTTCAATGGAAGGAGATACCGTCCGGGAGGTGGAACGACGCATTAAATGTAGCTGGCAGGCATTTGGCAGGCTCAACATAGTATTTAAGAGCAAACTACCACTTTGCCTGAAAAGAAAAGTTCTTGCTCAGTGTGTCCTGTCCGTTATGACATACAAGTGAGACCTGGACACTCACATCACAGTCAGTTCAAAAACTTCCGGTAGCACAGAGAGGAATGGAAAGATGTATGCTTGGCATTACTAGACGGGATAGAAAGACCTGCACATGGATCAGAGAACAAACGAAAGTTAGTGACATCATTGGACGAATAATGCAATTAAAATGGAAGTGGGCAGACCATGTAGCGAGGCGATGGGACGAAAGGTAAACCAGGCCGGTCCTGGACTGGATACCGCTTGATCTCAAACATCCACGGAGAGGACCGAAAACACGATGGACTGATGATATTCTTAAGTATATTGGACCCGAATGGCAGAGGAGAGCTCAGGACCGCGAGAGTTGGAAGCATGCCGAAGAGGCCTTCATCCTGCAGTTGATTGATAAGGGTTGATGATTAGCCAAAACTTTGCCTAAAAAAACAGATGTTCAATTTTTTCGTATTCTAGTGGGTAAATATTTACAAGTACCGTCATTAAGCCGTTTCACTGGATAAGTCTCAAGCATAACAAATTAACAGTGCACCAATGATGCCTTTTCTAATTCAGTTAGTATTAAAAAAATGTGCTAAAAGTTTTTACTCTCACAACATTGCCTCAAATCCTGAAAAAGCCGAAAACCCCATGCCTCAAAGCTGAAATTGTTAGCCTTGAAGCAACATCAACCATCAGTATGGAAAGGTTTGGCTTAGATCTGTAGAGCTAGCCTTGAAGCCCCATCAATAATTACTTTATCGAGCTTTAATAATATTTTATAAATTTTTACTCAAAAAAACTAATTCTGAAAATCTATGTGTAGACCCTCTTAATTGAATTTGTACCAGATAAAGACAACACGCTTCAGAATCATTGTTATCAAAACCTTTATAACACGTCTGCGGACAGAAAGAAACTCGATGTAATATTTAGATTCCAAAAACAACTTGAATTATTCGAAGCCGACTGTATCTCTCCCTCGTCAGCCAGCCAGTTAATAAAGCTCCTTAATACCGGAATAATGAAAACATCCAGTTTCTGTGTGCCTTTCAGAAAATTGGCTAAAAAACAAACAATGTCTTACGTAATGCCCCTTTATCGGAATCTGAGTGGGGAAAGTCGACACACTCGCAAAGTTTGGTTTGTTTTCGCTCCCTCAATCCGTATTCCTTAATTCTCATTAGTGTAGAGATTATACACGATCGACGAGGAGGTAAACAAAATGATTTACTTAAAACGTATCGTTAATGTCGAGTAGATACAAGACATATTTGGTTCGAAATGTGAGTTCATTTGGTTTAATTTTCCGTATAGATTCTCCCCGAGTCGTTCTCAGTATTATGGAGTCAAAACATTTTTTTTTTTAATTTTCCAAATTAATTGATAAGTTAAAATGAATAAATGGAATGTATTAGTTTTACCCATAAGTGATGCGGTGAGAGGATTACTATTTATGTATCCGGAATAATAAATAAAAACAAATACACTCCTGGACAAAATTAACACAACAACATGAAATTAAGTAATGTCTGAATGATTGTGGCGTGTTCTATACTATCTAAAACTATCTATCTAAAACTATCTAAAACTCAAAAAATATCAAAAATACTTGTTCTTATTTAAAGAAAGAATCACTGGGTAAAAACAAAAAACCAAACGGAGACAAATTTCTCAGTAATTCTTTTTTGTAATAAATTTGCCTAACGAACAACATTTTAAAGATATAAATATGATATAAAAAATTTTTACAAACTTTTAACGTTAACGTTTCGGAGGGTACTCTCCCCCCGTCTTCAAAACTAAACTAAAATATAAATTATATTAATTTGTAATATATAAAGTAAAGTAAAGTTTTGGGGTTAGACGCGCATCAGCAACTGAAAAGGCTATTTAGCGACTGGACCTACAGCTTAACGTGGGTTCCGAACCACGGTCATCAGCTACTGAAAACCCCGGTCAGCACCCCCCTCGGGCTATCAACCCTTAGTTTTGTGCTTAACCAAAAGTATCCCGAGAAGCCTACCGACTGGCGAGTGACCAACGTAGAACACCTCTCAGAAGGCATCCGGCCTTACCCAACCTCGAACTGGTGTGACTGAGGGGTGATTCCTTGTCAGATTTTACACTCTTACCTAGAAACATCCACAAGAATTTTTTGTTTTTAGAAAAAATTTTTGCCTAGAACGGGAATCGAACCCGCTCCACATTAACTGCCGTATCGTAAGGCTGTCGCCTTAGACACCACAGCTAATGTGGCTCCAATATATAAAGTAACGAATGAAAGTAAATATATTTTTTTGTATATGTCAACGATACCTACATTGACAGCAATAGATTTTCATGACAGTGACATACTACCAAAAAATATATATAGGTAATGTTTACTGTGTTATTGTTTATTGTAGTGTTTGTGTAATCAAATATTTAAATGTGTTTAATTGTATTCTTTAGAATCGGGAATCATATTGAATTTAAATCTACCGAAAGCATAGCAATACAGTTATTTTTATTTAAATTAATTATAGCGGTTTCTTTTAATCTTCTGTATTTTGTTACCGATTCTTTTAATACCATTTTGCAATTATTCCAATTGATTTTATGACCGGATTCCCATGCGTATTGATAAATTCTAGATTTATTAAAATCGCCCTTTCTAAGAAGGTTTTATGCTCTTTTACTCTGACATCTAACGGTCTAGATGTCTCACCTATTTAGAATTTGCCACATTCGCAGGGAATTTTATAAACCACATTTTTGGTATTTTGTTGTATATTGTTTGGTTTAGTCTTTCTTAATAGAGATCTAAGAGTATTTTTTGTTTTAAATGTCATTCTTATGTTATATTTATTTCCTACTCTTTTAATTGTGTCAGAAATACCGCGGATATAAGGAATTGTGAGGTTAATTGTTTGAGAGTTATTATTATTGTTATTAATAACTTGTCTGTTTTGTCTAGTATCAAAATTTTTAAGCGATTTGTCTATAAAATTTTTTGGGTAATTGTTTTTTATTAAAATGTCTTTTATGTGATTTGTTTCTTTTTGTAGTGTATCACTGTCGGTACAAAGAAGTTTTGCTCTGTCTTATAAACTTTTAATTACTCCTATTTTGAACGATTTTAAGTGATTTGAAAAGAAATTGAGATACCTATCTGTATTTGTCGGTTTTCTGTAAACTATAGTTTTTAATGTGTTGTTGTGTTTTATTATTAAAGGGTCGAGGAATGACAATTTATTCTCCTTCTCCATCTCTAAAGTAAACTTAATTGTAGGCTCTCGAGAATTTATATCTTGTAAAAAAATATTTAGATCGTCAATGCTATGTTGCCATATAGCAAAAATATCATCAACATACCTAAGCCATATTAATGGCTTTTTAATAGATTTATTTAATTTGTCATTCTCGAGTTCCTCCATAAAGATATTACTCATCAAAGGAGAAAGAGAAGAACCCATTGCCATTCCGAAATTTTGTTGATAATAATCATGTTCTAATTGAAAATATGTGGTTTTTAAGCACAGAGTTAATAATTTCAAAATTGTATTTATGTTTAGTTTAGTGCGGTCTTTTAATGTTGTGTCGTGTTCTAATCTCTTTCTAACTATTAAAAGTGATTTATCAACTGGTGCATTAGTAAATAAACTCACCACGTCAAAACTAACCATTAAATTTTGGTTTGTAATGTTAATGTTCGAAATCTTATCTAAAAAATCTGAACTATTTTTAATATATGAATTTGTTCTACCCGAAAGTGGATTTAAAATGTTTAATAAAAATTTTGCTAGTTTATAACATGGGGAATCTATACTACTAACTATAGGGCGAAGTGGTATATTAGTTTTGTGTATTTTTGGTAGACCATAGAAATGTGGTGGTTTACTATAATGTGGTGTAAGTTGTGATCTTTCTAGATCTGTAAATTTACGTTTGTATTTAAATAATGTATTGTAAATTTGTCTCTCTATTTTTAATGTTGGATCTGTAGGTATTTTATTTTATTATTTGTTTGTACCGACAGTGATACACTACAAAAAGAAACAAATCACATAAAAGACATTTTAATAAAAAAACAATTACCCAAAAAATTTTATAGGCAAATCGCTTAAAAATTTTGATACTAGACAAAACAGACAAGTTATTAATAACAATAATAATAACTCTCAAACAATTAACCTCACAATTCCTTATATCCGCGGTAGTTCTGACACAATTAAAAGAGTAGGAAATAAATATAACATAAGAACGACATTTAAAACAAAAAATACTCTTAGATCTCTATTTACAAAGACTAAACCAAACAATATACAACAAAATACCAAAAATGTGGTTTATAAAATTCTCTGCGAATGTGGCAAATTCTATATAGGTGAGACATCTAGACCGTTAGATGTCAGAGTAAAAGAGCATAAAAACCTTCTTAGAAAGGGCGATTTTAATAAATCTAGAATTTGTCAACACGCATGGGAATCGGGTCATAAAATCAGTTGGAATAATTCCAAAATGGTATTAAAAGAATCGGTAACAAAATACAGAAGATTAAAAGAAACCGCTATAATTAATTTAAATAAAAATAACTGTATTGCTATGCCTTCAGTGGATTTAAATTCAATATGGTTCCCGATTCTAAAGAATACAATTAAACACATTTAAATATTTGAATACACAAACACTACAATAAACAGTAACACAGTAAACATTACCTATATATATTTTTTGGTAGTATGTCACTGTCATGAAAATCTATTGTTGTCAATGTAAGTATCGTTGACATATACAAAAAATATATTTACTTTCATTCGTTACTTTATATATTACAAATTAATATAATTTATTTTTTAGTTTAGTTTTGAAAACGGGGGGAGAGTACCCTGCGAAACGTTAACGTTAAAAGTTTGTAAAAATTTTAGAAACATTTTTATATCTTTAAAATTTTGTTCGTTAGGTAAATTTATTACAAAAAAGAATTACTGAGAAATTTGTCTCCGTTTGGTTTTTTGTTTTTACCCAGTGATTCTTTCTTTAAATAAGAACAGGTATTTTTGATATTTTTTGAGTTTTAGATAGTGGCGAAAAACCCAAATAAAGGGAAAAAAAATGAAATTATCCAAAATTAATTTATCGTTTTCTTATGCAACTTTTAAAGTTTATCGATTGTATGAATGAGACTATGAATATTTTGTTTCGTTTCTAAATTCGTTTAGATTTACAGTTTTAAAGATTTTTTAAAAGATAAACAGTTTTATGCAATACTTGCAATAGATTTTCTTTAAAATTAAACTTATAATGTGTTCCTTTTTTGAAAGTATTACGTTTTTATGGTAAACTGTTTTATTTTTGACTGAAAAATTGAAAAAAATATTCGAACCAGGAATTTAACTAAATACGAGGTAGGGCGAGAATCAGTTTTATTGGACGAGGAGTTATGTTGCCAATTTATTAGGCAATGATCGTTTCACATGGTAAGTCGTATGGTAAGACGTTTAACTGAAGTAAGAACTTACTCTAGAAGGCCAGTGCAAGGGCGAAAATGATGCCCTAACGACCGAGAAGAACGTTTTCTTAGACAATATGCTTTAAGAAACAGGACTGCCACTAGTTCTATGATGAGAAACGAACTTGAAGCTACCCGCAATGTCGCAATTTCTTCTAGAACAGCTAAAAGACGATTAAATGAAGCTGGATTAGGCAGTAGGAGACCAGCCACTGCGTCCTTGCTTATTAGAGAGAACAGAGTCGCCAGGTTACATCTTCCTCGAAATCATCAAAATTGTTTTGTGGATAATTAGAAACAAGTTTTTTTCACAGATGGAACTAGGGTATAAAACATCCAGATGGTCGTGAGCGAGTGTGGTGAAAACCAGGAAAGAGGTTTGCTACTTGCAATATCTCTACAAGGATTCTATTTGGCGGTGGCTCTGTTATGTTCTGGGGTGGCATCTGCTTTGATACTCGTACAGAAATAGTTGCTGCACGTTCGAAATCTATGAATGCTGATTACTATTTTGAGAATACTGTAGTAGAACATGTGATGCCGTTCGGCCATTTTTTGGGACTCACTTTCTTGTTTATGCAAGCTAATTCACTTTTAAAGTATCCGAAAATGCTTTTTTAAATTATAGTTTAATCAATGTCCATAAAAAAATTATTAAAATTAATTAAAAACGCGATTTGTTTGATTTATTATGTTGTTGCGTTAATGTTATCCAAGAGTTTATTTCTCAGTGAAAATCGTTTTATTGTTTTTCAAAATATACTCCGGGGTGATTGATACACTTCTGCATACGTTTGAATTAAAATGGAGTTGAAAATCGTTGACCAAGTACTTTATTTTTCACAAAATCATCGGGTGCCAAATCAAGACTGTACGGTGGTGGTACATCAATTCGATGTTTTGACCGGTCATATCGTTTCCCATCATCGTAGCACATTCGTCGTAACCCTTGACCCACGCCTTTGTTAACATCAATGTTCAATGTATTAATGAATCTATTAATTTCAGCAGCTATAGTTCGGGCATCCATTTTTTCTAAGGGCCGATTCTAGAATGCAAGTATATACCTGGTATAAGCTATACTTGGAATAAAGTCTGAAACGCCCCTTCTACGATCGCCGAAAAAAGCTATTCTCGGTAGAAATGGACAGATATAAGTTATCTGCTTGAATTTGGCCGGATATACTCCGAATATAGTTATTCTTGCTTTCTATTGGCCAGCTTCAGTCGTCAGTATTAATAAACATAACCTGTCCTTTATATTCCACAGTTTTATGAATTTTTAAGTATAACAGTGAAATAAATAATTGGTATAGATCCCATAAATGTAAACATTTTTGATTCTGATGAAAGTGGTTTTGAATACGCAGTTTTAATTCGAGGGCCAAAAGTACTTAAACATCGGTATGAAAAAACAAATATATTATATAGTTATACGATTTTTAATGTTAATTGCATTTTTTAGGCCTGATTATTTCGTGGAGTTTTTTAAACGTTTTCGCTTACAAAAACGAACTTGTGAATGTTGCTGAGTTTTATTTAAGATGAAATTAAGATCGTAATCGTGCGATAAAACCTGCAACAAAATTGTTTTTGACTATCAATGTCTTAACAGTACCTTTACAACAACCAAATACTCCAGCGGAAATCCTTTTTAATGAATCCCCTATCCGAACAAGAAACTGTGTAGAAAGATGTTATGGAGTTTGGAAACGCAGGTTTCCTATTCTGTTTAATGGTATGCGTGTGCTAATGAAACATTCCAAGGCAATAATAGTTGTAACTGCTATTCTGCACAATCTTGCAATAGATGAACATGAAGAAGAGCCACCAGTCGAACAAGACTTACATGAGCTGCAAATTGAGCCTCCTATTGTTCAAAATCATGATGTCCGTGAAAACAACAGAATGCAAACATGACTCATTCAAAACCATTTTTCTAATCTGATATAATTTAATACGGTTTAATTATGTTGTGTACTGAAAGCATTGTATTGTTTGTTTTACTTTGTATTTTAGTATGTAATTTTGTTTCCTTATGTCTGTTTAGTTATGCAGCTAGTTTGTTCGCTTAAACAAATAAACATTTATCTATAAGAACGGTAACTTAGAAAATTGATGAAATAAATTTATATACCTAATTATGTTGTTGATAAACGACAAAATAAATTAAAAACGGAAGTACATTTTTTAACGTTTTATTTCAAGCCTCATGATAATACATCAATTTCTAAAATAAATAAAACCCCTTAATGCTAACTATTTATTCCTTATCTATAATGCTAGCTAATTATGTAATATTAACATCTATAAATAAATCATAATTATAAACATAGAATGCCTATGTGATTGGCCATACACTGTGACTGGAAAATAAAATTAATTAAGATGGCTGTTACTTTCGTCTCTTTTGAGTTGAGCATTCAATATTTTCATTTCCAACTGATGTTTTTTTTCCAAGCATTTTTCTTTCCTTTCTGATTCCTCCAGAAGTGCCATTTGAAAATCAATGAACTCAATCTTTTTTCTGGCCAACTCTTCATACACTTTCCACCTGCATCCTCGTTGCAACTTGGAAGAAAGTAATTCACTTTGATCTATGTAGGTGTTGCTTATTTCTTGAATACACTTTGCTTTTAGGCTGTCTCATCTAGTGTGGATTCCATGAACTCCATGTTACAATTTGCCTATAATTATTAATTACTTTTATTTTATTACAAATCTTTTCCATTTGAGTATACATACAAATTCTATATTGGCACTAGAAGCTTCATCTGTAGTACCTCCAACTGCTTTATATTTTCTTCTACAAAAACCTCAGTGATGGGGCTTGCATTGTCTTTTGCAACTGGCAAATCTGTTACTATAAAATATATACACAAGACAATATAACTGAGTGAATCAAAACATATAAAATAACCCATACCAACATCAGAATAATACAATGCCGTTACTCCAACACCAATCAAAGGTAGCATTCTATTTCTAACACGATCTAACTTTATTTCTCTCGTTGGGCCCCCACCTGTTTTGTACATATATTGTTTCTGTTCCGCATATTCCTTCTTTATTGATTTTTTAATGAATCCTGCTAGGCAATGAATTTGCTAGGCAACATTTTGGCAGTTCTTGTACCACCCACTATTGAACCTTCCTTCGATGAATCTCCATTCTATATCTTTGGTATTATTAGAAAGGGTGTCTGTTTTCTTCCACTCTGGAATAGAATAATGCGAGGATCACCGGCACTATTACTACGTAAAACAATTTTATACGTACCGACAATTTCTTTACTTGCCTCAACCAAATCGACTAACAGAACAATTTCGCCAATCGTGAAATTATTGTACCGCTTTTTCTCCATTTTAATAAGTTGACACAATATTTTTATAAATAGAATAAAACAATTTTATACTTTGTTATCTATCACTTTTATTTTTAAATTATGTTAGTCTAGTTTCCTAAAACGATGTTATATTCTCAGACACTACTTTAAAACTAAGGTATTACAGCCGTTTATCCTATGTACCTAATTTTACACTTTTGTCATCACAATGTAACGGACAAATCAATCAATTAATATCTTTATAATTTCCAAACCATTCACGTTAGGTTAGTGTGTGTGTGTGAGTCGATATGGCTCTGCTCCAGGATGGGCAATACGCCAGCTCCACTAATCTCCAGGAGCAGCCATGAAAGCTGGCAAACTGTGCCACACAGCTGATCGGAAGATTACTTTAATTACTCTGTAATTATACGTTGCCTACGTTTTTCTCTGACAGTTAGTGGACGTTCACAACAAAGGAGGATGCTACAAAGGGAAAGGAAAGTCATGATGGCGTGGAAACTTCCAATTGAAATACTACAACTTTAGACCTAACACATCCATGTACCTATTGATAAGGCATAGCGAGTCTTGGTTGATATTTGAGAGAACAGTCTGAAGGTTAAGAGGCGCTCTATACCCCAAAGCGATAAGCTCACTGTATAAGTTAAAGGCCTGGTTATGTTTGAGCGGGCATTCGAAGAAAATATGATTCAGGGTTTCATTTTCACCACAGTCGCAAAAAGAAGATTCCGCGATTTTAAATTTAAATAAACGAGGTTTAGTAAGGTAATGTCCCGTTCGTAACCTAATAATGTTAGTGATGTGTCTTCTGTCCTTAAACTCGAATTTATTAAACCAATGGATTTTAGGAAAATCAGGGGCGATTGTTTGATACCAAGAACTTCTGTCATTTAATGTCTTCCATCTCGCACAAAAGTTCTTAAACAGTTTTTCCTTTAAGATGGAGATGAATTCTTTAAAATTGAATTTAATGCGTTTAGGGACATTGAGACGAGTCGCTAATTTGGCGAGTTGATGTGCCACCTCATTACCCTTAATGGATGAGTGACTAGGGATCCAAGTCAATCTGATATCGACATTATCGCGGTAGGCGCCTTGCAGATGTGATTTGATATTAAGTATTGTTTTTCCATTAAAGGGGTCAATGTTGCTTTTAGTAACTTTGTCGATAGCACTCCTGGAGTCTAAAAGTATGATGGCTTTCTCAAGTTGCAGGGATCTGATTGTTGTAAGGGACTCATCAATAGCTACTAATTCACCCGTGCAAATTGAGGTTTCTGAAGGGAGTTTCTCCATTCTTATAAGCCAGCGAAGGGGAATGGATTGCGTAACCAACCCCATTATCATTCTTGGACGCATCCGTATAAAATTGATGGAATGATTGGAGCCGTTGATCGTTAATATAGCTTAGGAGATGGTTATCATTGAAAGGGTCATATTTTGAGAGGGGCAGGTTAATAGTTTTAATAGGCATGATCTGAGACGAAAAGTCCGTCGAAAAGCAGTTGTATGTCGTATTGGAGGAGATTTTGTCGATAAAGGGGGAGATAGTCTTCAGAGCTTTCAGGAGGTAGGGAGTATCCTTGTTATGCCAGTAACTATTTCCTGTTGTAATTTTGTTATAAGGATTTTTTTTGAGAGAGTGATTGGAAATCGCTAAAGTTTTTAAGAGAAGTCTAATCGAAAGCCAGCTCCTTCTGTATTCAATGTCCGTCTCGCCTGCTTCTGATAAAAGGGCCGATATGGGACAGGATTTCATACATCCGATGATTGTTCTTAACGATTCACGGTGGAGTTTATCCAATAGTTGAAGGCACCCCTTACTACAAGGTTTAAAAAGAAACGAGCCATACTCCAAGTGAGCCCTGACGATGCCATTAAAGACCATCTTAAGAATCTTGGGAGGGATGACCGTGTCGTTAATTTTGAGTTGCGGTAGAGTAAAATTTTTTCTGTTTTTGCAGAAAACCATTACCTTGCATTTATTAAGAGAAAGGGAAAAGCCATGATTGCCAAGCCATCTATTGGTATTTTTGAGGGCCAGGTTCATCGAGTTAACCATACAGTTGACGTGTGATCCCGCTTTCAGTAATATAAGGTCGTCTGCGTACCCCAATATGATGATATTTTTGGGCATAATGTGGAACAAATCCCATAAGTAAATATTGAATAGCAGGGTACTAAGCGGTGAGCCTTGGGGGATTCCGGCGTTAGCTATTCTCGTCCCGATGAGCGTCCCATCACGATTTTTGACGTATATTTTTCGATTTTCATTAATTCTGAAAATTAGGTTGTTCGTGTGTGAATCTATTCCGAGATTACTCATCTTTCTGTAAAGTTTGGACAGAATTACTTAATCATAGGCCGATTTGATGTCCAGAGAAGTGGCGATTACTGCTTCATCATTGGAAAAGGCTTGTAAGATGATAGATGAGAGAAAGGCTAGGTTATTATTAATGCCCATGCCCTTTCTGAAGGCAGTTTGATATATTGGAAAAGTGTTGTTATGTTCTAGCGTCCATTCGAGACGATTTTTTAACATGATTTCTAGTACTTTGAGAAAGCAGGAGGAAAGGATAATAGGTCTGTAATTTTTGGGGTCTAGGAGATCAGTATCATGTTTCCAAATCGGGACCATCAGATAGGCTTTCCAAGGTAAGGGAAGTGGCGAGCCTCTAAGGCAGTCATTATAAATATTAAGAAGGATGTTTAAACGATCTTTATCTAACAGGTTTATCATTCTGTAGACAATGTTGTCCAAGCCTGGAGCTGATGTTTTCTTTTTATTTAGGGCGTATTGAAGTTCGTATAAATTGAAGATAGGGCTTGGCGGTTCTGAAGTGGTTAGGGAGAAAGACGCTTGTATGTTGGTTCGAGTAGAGTTGTCCAGAATGTATTTCAAGAATTTGTCATCTGGGGGGGATGCAAGATTAGGTATTTTGGAGTTGTAGAACTTTTTGACTTTTGACCATATGTTGCTAATCTTGGAATTTCTGTTTAAGGATCTACAAAATTCTTTGAAGCTTTCTTTCTTTTTATTTCTGAAGGTTCTTCTTGAAAGCGCGATTTGTCTTTTGGCGTTGATATAATTGGCAATGTTAGGAAAGTTTTTGAATTTCTGAATAGCCGCTCTTCTGAGTTTAATGATATTGGAGCATTCAGCATCCCACCAAGGGTTACCCAAGTTATATGTTGAGTTTATTTTTTGGACAGGGACGGAAGTATCGGCTATCTCCATAATGCCTTGATATAAATTCGAAAAATTAGCATGTAGGTTTACCGGAGGAGCTGACTTAAGACGTATTGCGTATTCCGTCCAGTCAACTAGTTTGAAATTGATTTTCGTGTAGGGGGTGTTTTTGAAATTTGCCGTCTGAAGGTCAATGCAGCATTTGGAAGGGAAATGGTCGCTGTAGGCGCAGTCAGAGAGAACCTCGAAGGTGGAGAGGGGCTTAAGATGCTGGTGAACTATAGTTAAGTCGATAACGCTACTTGCTGAAGGATGGAATAGTGTGGGAGTACCATCGTTGAGGATAAACAGGATGGAATAGTGTGGGAGTACCATCGTTGAGGATAAACAGATTGTGTTTAATCGAGTAGTTATACAGAGTATTGTCATTATTGTTATTTTTGTAGCTATTCCAAGCTTTGTTGTGTGCGTTTAGGTCGCCCATTATGATGAAAGGGATTTTAAAGCTGGATACTATGGAGTTAATGTCGTTTTCACTGATGTCAAATTGCGGAGATATATAAATATTGCAGATTAGAATATCATCAATTTTGACCGTTAAATATTGGAGGTTCAAGGGATCGAAACTATTTGTAGATTTAATATATTTGATGAAGTTGATATTTGATTTGATGTTAGGTTAGATTAGGCTTATAACATGCTATAATTTCCCATGCCATCAACTGTCAACGATGGCGCAATTCCACCTACTATTTTGGTATATTAGAACTACTAGGGCGTTATTTTAAGTATAACTAAAGGCGTTGTAGGCAACAGGCCAACACCAGATATACTGAGAATAATACCTGGTATAACTTATTCCGAGTAGAACTCTCCGCCGTTTATATTTGGTTTATACTTGCATTGTAGAAGCGGCCCTAACTCGACAAAACCCATACATTTTTCCGTTACATTTTTTTTCTTATAGTCGTAAAATCTGATACCTATTGATAGTTGCTCCTTTCCTGATATATCAGCTAATTCATCAGCCAAAATGCTGTAGGTACTGGCAACGTTAACAAAGTCGACTAAATTTTCTCTGATTAGGACTCCACATATTTTTAAAAATCTCATTTTGTATTTTTGTATTTGTACTAGTCATTTTTATATAATTTTTCTAAATGTTTCTTTAAAATTTCATTACCAGAATCAATTTTTAATTGAAGAAAATTTTGAAAAACCTCATGATTTTTTTCTTTTGCTTTCAATGGCAAATCATGTGTTCCGCATGTGTTCCTCATGTGTATATTAATAGGTCTTAATATATTTTTATTATTTTCAATGCTTTTTGCGCGGCTTGTTTGCATAACAACCAGTACATTTGTTTTTGGGTTGTTAGAAGTTTTGACTACTTACATGTGCTTTACAATAAGTATGTATATTCTTATACTTAGTGAATGGTCGGATAATAAGAGAACCCTGTACACCACATACGAGTTTCGGCAAAAATAAAACGTAAAACAAACAGAACGCACCCTTCAATCTTTTCGAATAAGCAAGCCAAGGCTTGTATATTTCTAACCAAGTGTGGTTAAATTTACGTTTCAAGTGCGTAGCATCACCAGTAAAATCATACCTTTCTGGAGGCACCCAATATCGCCTTAACACTTACATTCGCTTTTCGGTAATCATTATAGAAGATCGTCCAACCGATCGCCAAATATCATGTTCATGATCTCCCAGAACTGACAAAGATTCAGATGTATGAAATTGAGAAGCCTCGTCAATAATGTTTACAGGATTTACGGGTTACGATTCCAATCCATCATCTTGATTCAGTAGTAAGTTACTCAAGTTTTCAATAATGTTATTTACTTGTACTGGATGATTAGGATGAGATCGTGTTGTAACTTCCTGTCCGCTTCACTAGTTTTACTGCCAGTAAAAAAATCATCCTCTTTATTTGCAATTTTCTTCTTTTTTGATTTTGTTGCTGCAAATAATAAAAAATTAAGAAACAAGCCAAAAAATAATGATTCGATTAGTTTGAATTGAAAACCAGGGGGCAGGGGGTAGCTACCCCCCTACCCCCTTGGGTACGCGCATGTCTGAAAAGATGCTATCTCGAACAATTATGAGAAAATCGGGAGAATAGGATGGGTGAGGAAGTACTTCCCGGATTAACCCTTTAATTTATTCTTTATTTATATATTCTATATTTATTCTTTATTCTGGTACTATGACGCCTTCCATTTTCATACAGCAGATTAAAACTGAAAGTGATTTTTTCATTTTTAACATGATGTCAAAACCAAACCAAAGATCGTTATAAAGATACCTGATCCCTGAAGGAGTCCTAAATTAACAAAATTATTTTAAAATCACACGCAAAATCTACCAAAATTTACAACATAATCTTATACAAATCCTTCCATGAATATAACGCCTTCCTCCACCTAATTTCCCTAACACCTATCGCACATTTTCTCGTAACCCTTCCAAAATGCGGGTTAATACCCGTATTTATACGATTCATTCACGCGATCCAGATCTACCACTCACCCTTTCCGACCTCCGCATGCCACGAATTAGTAAAAAAATCACGCCCAATTACGTTGCGTTATAATTCCGTTAGATTAAAATATGAAATTCTGTGAAACTTTCCTGTTTTGTATAGGCGGTTCGAATGTGCTGCTGGCTGGAAACGATTAGGGTGAGGTATGGCACAATTTTGAAATGTAATGATATTGAATACGGAACAGTTGTCACATTGATATATTTGAATTATTATTAGGTCTTCAACTAAATTATCGCCCTTTTTTGAACTATTTTTACCAGTTATTTATGAAAACAACAATTCAAAGTCAACAGTCGAATCTCCGATCAAAACAAAACCTGGTGGTCGTGATATCATAAAGTCACTGAGCCTTTTGTGGACTTCTTCAGGAGATGTGAAGTGACTATAAACCAGGTGATATTGCTTGAATTGAAAGTAATGAAAATACCAAGGAGCCTGGTTTGGAGAATAATCAGGGTGTGCTAAAATGTCCGAACCTACCTCGGTAATCGTTTCTGGGGTCCTTTTTGCCGTACATTGTCCTGAAGTAAAATAATTTCTGTTCTTCCACTGGCAATTTAAAATATTTTTCCTTAAAAATATCACTAATAGGAATCAGTAGGAATGTTTGTGCGTACTGTTTCACGAATGGAAAAACATGTATTAGATTTTTTTCCGGGAGTAGAATTGGTCCCTGTCGGGAGCATGGAGACGTTTCGTCAAAACTTGCTTTCTGTCACGAGGTTAGTGACTTTCTCTTCTTTTCTTCAGAAAATCAGAAAGACTTCAAAAGAAATTAAATTTTTAGCCCATTTACCATACATATAGTGGTGAAAATGTGTGATTCCTAGAGATTCCCTTCCTCCTTCAAAAACATAACAAGTCAAGTTTTCAGGGAATTCCGAGCCATGAGTTTTTTTTGCATAATTTCCATACATATAGTCGTGAAAATCTGCGATTTTTGGTAATTTTCAGACTTTTTTCAATAACTCCATCCTATTTGGAGAAATCTTAATGAAATTATCATGGTTTATATAAAATTATGAGACAAATCGACTGGTGAAAATATTAATTTGATAAGTCATATATTTTCTATGATTCCTAGAAACATTTAATCGTTCCAAAAATAACGCTTTTTCGGTTTTATGGCCATATCTTCTAAGCGTCAAGCCATATGAGAAAATTAATGAGTTTTTTGTTTTCTGCACCTTCAAAAACATAACAAGTCAAGTTTTCAGGGAATTCCGAGCCATGAGTTTTTTTGCATAATTTCCATACATATAGTCGTGAAAATCTGCGATTTTTGGTCATTTTCAGACTTTTTTCAATAACTCCATCCTATTTGGAGAAATCTTAATGAAATTATCTTGGTTTATATAAAATTATACGACAAATCGACTGGTGAAAATATTAATTTGATAAGTCATATATTTTCTATGATTCCTAGAAAAAATTAATCGTTCCAAAAATAACGATTTTTCTGTTTTATGGCCATATCTTCTAAGCGTCAAGCCATATGAGAAAATTAATGAGTTTTTTGTTTTCTGCACCTTCAAAAACATAACAAGTCAAGTTTTCAGGGAATTCCGAGCCATGAGTTTTTTTGCATAATTTCCATACATATAGTCGTGAAAATCTGCGATTTTTGGTCATTTTCAGACTTTTTTCAATAACTCCATCCTATTTGGAGAAATCTTAATGAAATTATCTTGGTTTATATAAAATTATACGACAAATCGACTGGTGAAAATATTAATTTGATAAGTCATATATTTTCTATGATTCCTAGAAAAAATTAATCGTTCCAAAAATAACGATTTTTCTGTTTTATGGCCATATCTTCTAAGCGTCAAGCCATATGAGAAAATTAATGAGTTTTTTGTTTTCTGCACCTTCAAAAACATAACAAGTCAAGTTTTCAGGGAATTCCGAGCCATGAGTTTTTTTTACATAATTTCCATACATATAGTCGTGAAAATCTGCGATTTTTGGTAATTTTCAGACTTTTTTCAATAACTCCATCGTATTTGGAGAAATCTTAATGAAATTATCATGGTTTATATAAAATTATACGACAAATCGACTGGTGAAAATATTAATTTGATAAGTCATATATTTTCTATGATTCCTAGAAAAAATTAATCGTTCCAAAAATAACGATTTTTCTGTTTTATGGCCATATCTTCTAAGCGTCAAGCCATATGAGAAAATTAATGAGTTTTTTGTTTTCTGCACCTTCAAAAACATAACAAGTCAAGTTTTCAGGGAATTCCGAGCCATGAGTTTTTTTGCATAACTTCCATACATATAGTCGTGAAAATCTGCGATTTTTGGTCATTTTCAGACTTTTTTCAATAACTCCATCCTATTTGGAGAAATCTTAATGAAATTATCTTGGTTTATATAAAATTATACGACAAATCGACTGGTGAAAATATTAATTTGATAAGTCATATATTTTCTATGATTCCTAGAAAAAATTAATCGTTCCAAAAATAACGATTTTTCTGTTTTATGGCCATATCTTCCAAGCATCAAGCCATATGAGAAAATTAATGAGTTTTTTGTTTTCTGCACCTTCAAAAACATAACAAGTCAAGTTTTCAGGGAATTCCGAGCCATGAGTTTTTTTACATAATTTCCATACATATAGTCGTGAAAATCTGCGATTTTTGGTAATTTTCAGACTTTTTTCAATAACTCCATCGTATTTGGAGAAATCTTAATGAAATTATCATGGTTTATATAAAATTATACGACAAATCGACTGGTGAAAATATTAATTTGATAAGTCATATATTTTCTATGATTCCTAGAAAAAATTAATCGTTCCAAAAATAACGATTTTTCTGTTTTATGGCCATATCTTCTAAGCGTCAAGCCATATGAGAAAATTAATGAGTTTTTTGTTTTCTGCACCTTCAAAAACATAACAAGTCAAGTTTTCAGGGAATTCCGAGCCATGAGTTTTTTTTACATAATTTCCATACATATAGTCGTGAAAATCTGCGATTTTTGGTAATTTTCAGACTTTTTTCAATAACTCCATCGTATTTGGAGAAATCTTAATGAAATTATCATGGTTTATATAAAATTATACGACAAATCGACTGGTGAAAATATTAATTTGATAAGTCATATATTTTCTATGATTCCTAGAAAAAATTAATCGTTCCAAAAATAACGATTTTTCTGTTTTATGGCCATATCTTCTAAGCGTCAAGCCATATGAGAAAATTAATGAGTTTTTTGTTTTCTGCACCTTCAAAAACATAACAAGTCAAGTTTTCAGGGAATTCCGAGCCATGAGTTTTTTTGCATAATTTCCATACATATAGTCGTGAAAATCTGCGATTTTTGGTCATTTTCAGACTTTTTTCAATAACTCCATCCTATTTGGAGAAATCTTAATGAAATTATCTTGGTTTATATAAAATTATACGACAAATCGACTGGTGAAAATATTAATTTGATAAGTCATATATTTTCTATGATTCCTAGAAAAAATTAATCGTTCCAAAAATAACGATTTTTCTGTTTTATGGCCATATCTTCTAAGCGTCAAGCCATATGAGAAAATTAATGAGTTTTTTGTTTTCTGCACCTTCAAAAACATAACAAGTCAAGTTTTCAGGGAATTCCGAGCCATGAGTTTTTTTTGCATAATTTCCATACATATAATCGTGAAAATCTGCGATTTTTGGTAATTTTCAGACTTTTTTCAATAACTCCATCGTATTTGGAGAAATCTTAATGAAATTATCATGGTTTATACAAAATTATACGACAAATCGACTGGTGAAAATATTAATTTGATAAGTCATATATTTTCTATGATTCCTAGAAAAAATTAATCGTTCCAAAAATAACGATTTTTCTGTTTTATGGCCATATCTTCTAAGCGTCAAGCCATATGAGAAAATTAGTGAGTTTTTTGTTTTCTGCACCTTCAAAAACATAACAAGTCAAGTTTTCAGGGAATTCCGAGCCATGAGTTTTTTTGCATAATTTCCATACATATAGTCGTGAAAATCTGCGATTTTTGGTCATTTTCAGACTTTTTTCAATAACTCCATCCTATTTGGAGAAATCTTAATGAAATTATCTTGGTTTATATAAAATTATACGACAAATCGACTGGTGAAAATATTAATTTGATAAGTCATATATTTTCTATGATTCCTAGAAAAAATTAATCGTTCCAAAAATAACGATTTTTCTGTTTTATGGCCATATCTTCTAAGCGTCAAGCCATATGAGAAAATTAATGAGTTTTTTGTTTTCTGCACCTTCAAAAACATAACAAGTCAAGTTTTCAGGGAATTCCGAGCCATGAGTTTTTTTGCATAATTTCCATACATATAGTCGTGAAAATCTGCGATTTTTGGTCATTTTCAGACTTTTTTCAATAACTCCATCCTATTTGGAGAAATCTTAATGAAATTATCTTGGTTTATATAAAATTATACGACAAATCGACTGGTGAAAATATTAATTTGATAAGTCATATATTTTCTATGATTCCTAGAAAAAATTAATCGTTCCAAAAATAACGATTTTTCTGTTTTATGGCCATATCTTCTAAGCGTCAAGCCATATGAGAAAATTAATGAGTTTTTTGTTTTCTGCACCTTCAAAAACATAACAAGTCAAGTTTTCAGGGAATTCCGAGCCATGAGTTTTTTTGCATAATTTCCATACATATAGTCGTGAAAATCTGCGATTTTTGGTAATTTTCAGACTTTTTTCAATAACTCCATCGTATTTGGAGAAATCTTAATGAAATTATCATGGTTTATATAAAATTATACGACAAATCGACTGGTGAAAATATTAATTTGATAAGTCATATATTTTCTATGATTCCTAGAAAAAATTAATCGTTCCAAAAATAACGATTTTTCTGTTTTATGGCCATATCTTCTAAGCGTCAAGCCATATAAGAAAATTAATGAGTTTTTTGTTTTCTGCACCTTCAAAAACATAACAAGTCAAGTTTTCAGGGAATTCCGAGCCATGAGTTTTTTTGCATAACTTCCATACATATAGTCGTGAAAATCTGCGATTTTTGGTCATTTTCAGACTTTTTTCAATAACTCCATCCTATTTGGAGAAATCTTAATGAAATTATCTTGGTTTATATAAAATTATACGACAAATCGACTGGTGAAAATATTAATTTGATAAGTCATATATTTTCTATGATTCCTAGAAAAAATTAATCGTTCCAAAAATAACGATTTTTCTGTTTTATGGCCATATCTTCCAAGCATCAAGCCATATGAGAAAATTAATGAGTTTTTTGTTTTCTGCACCTTCAAAAACATAACAAGTCAAGTTTTCAGGGAATTCCGAGCCATGAGTTTTTTTACATAATTTCCATACATATAGTCGTGAAAATCTGCGATTTTTGGTAATTTTCAGACTTTTTTCAATAACTTCATCGTATTTGGAGAAATCTTAATGAAATTATCATGGTTTATATAAAATTATACGACAAATCGACTGGTGAAAATATTAATTTGATAAGTCATATATTTTCTATGATTCCTAGAAAAAATTAATCGTTCCAAAAATAACGATTTTTCTGTTTTATGGCCATATCTTCTAAGCGTCAAGCCATATGAGAAAATTAATGAGTTTTTTGTTTTCTGCACCTTCAAAAACATAACAAGTCAAGTTTTCAGGGAATTCCGAGCCATGAGTTTTTTTGCATAATTTCCATACATACAGTCGTGAAAATCTGCGATTTTTGGTAATTTTCAAACTTTTTTCAATAACTCCATCCTATTTGGAGAAATCTTAATGAAATTATCTTGGTTTATATAAAATTATACGACAAATCGACTGGTGAAAATATTAATTTGATAAGTCATATATTTTCTATGATTCCTAGAAAAAATTAATCGTTCCAAAAATAACGATTTTTCTGTTTTATGGCCATATCTTCTAAGCGTCAAGCCATATGAGAAAATTAATGAGTTTTTTGTTTTCTGCACCTTCAAAAACATAACAAGTCAAGTTTTCAGGGAATTCCGAGCCATGAGTTTTTTTTACATAATTTCCATACATATAGTCGTGAAAATCTGCGATTTTTGGTAATTTTCAGACTTTTTTCAATAACTCCATCGTATTTGGAGAAATCTTAATGAAATTATCATGGTTTATACAAAATTAAACGACAAATCGACTGGTGAAAATATTAATTTGATAAGTCATATATTTTCCATGATTCCTAGAAAGAATTAATCGTTCCAAAAATAACGATTTTTCTGTTTTATGGCCATATCTTCTAAGCGTCAAGCCATATGAGAAAATTAATGAGTTTTTTGTTTTCTGCACCTTCAAAAACATAACAAGTCAAGTTTTCAGGGAATTCCGAGCCATGAGTTTTTTTGCATAATTTCCATACATATAGTCGTGAAAATCTGCGATTTTTGGTAATTTTCAGACTTTTTTCAATAACTCCATCCTATTTGGAGAAATCTTAATGAAATTATCTTGGTTTATATAAAATTATACGACAAATCGACTGGTGAAAATATTAATTTGATAAGTCATATATTTTCTATGATTCCTAGAAAAAATTAATCGTTCCAAAAATATCGATTTTTCTGTTTTATGGCCATATCTTCTAAGGGTCAAGCCATATGAGAAAATTAATGAGTTTTTTGTTTTCTGCACCTTCAAAAACATAACAAGTCAAGTTTTCAGGGAATTCCGAGCCATGAGTTTTTTTGCATAATTTCCATACATATAGTCGTGAAAATCTGCGATTTTTGGTCATTTTCAGACTTTTTTCAATAACTCCATCCTATTTGGAGAAATCTTAATGAAATTATCTTGGTTTATATAAAATTATACGACAAATCGACTGGTGAAAATATTAATTTGATAAGTCATATATTTTCTATGATTCCTAGAAAAAATTAATCGTTCCAAAAATAACGATTTTTCTGTTTTATGGCCATATCTTCTAAGCGTCAAGCCATATGAGAAAATTAATGAGTTTTTTGTTTTCTGCACCTTCAAAAACATAACAAGTCAAGTTTTCAGGGAATTCCGAGCCATGAGTTTTTTTGCATAATTTCCATACATATAGTCGTGAAAATCTGCGATTTTTGGTCATTTTCAGACTTTTTTCAATAACTCCATCCTATTTGGAGAAATCTTAATGAAATTATCTTGGTTTATATAAAATTATACGACAAATCGACTGGTGAAAATATTAATTTGATAAGTCATATATTTTCTATGATTCCTAGAAAAAATTAATCGTTCCAAAAATAACGATTTTTCTGTTTTATGGCCATATCTTCTAAGCGTCAAGCCATATGAGAAAATTAATGAGTTTTTTGTTTTCTGCACCTTCAAAAACATAACAAGTCAACTTTTCAGGGAATTCCGAGCCATGAGTTTTTTTGCATAATTTCCATACATATAGTCGTGAAAATCTGCGATTTTTGGTAATTTTCAGACTTTTTTCAATAACTCCATCGTATTTGGAGAAATCTTAATGAAATTATCATGGTTTATATAAAATTATACGACAAATCGACTGGTGAAAATATTAATTTGATAAGTCATATATTTTCTATGATTCCTAGAAAAAATTAATCGTTCCAAAAATAACGATTTTTCTGTTTTATGGCCATATCTTCTAAGCGTCAAGCCATATGAGAAAATTAATGAGTTTTTTGTTTTCTGCACCTTCAAAAACATAACAAGTCAAGTTTTCAGGGAATTCCGAGCCATGAGTTTTTTTGCATAATTTCCATACATATAGTCGTGAAAATCTGCGATTTTTGGTCATTTTCAGACTTTTTTCAATAACTCCATCCTATTTGGAGAAATCTTAATGAAATTATCTTGGTTTATATAAAATTATACGACAAATCGACTGGTGAAAATATTAATTTGATAAGTCATATATTTTCTATGATTCCTAGAAAAAATTAATCGTTCCAAAAATAACGATTTTTCTGTTTTATGGCCATATCTTCTAAGCGTCAAGCCATATGAGAAAATTAATGAGTTTTTTGTTTTCTGCACCTTCAAAAACATAACAAGTCAAGTTTTCAGGGAATTCCGAGCCATGAGTTTTTTTACATAATTTCCATACATATAGTCGTGAAAATCTGCGATTTTTGGTAATTTTCAGACTTTTTTCAATAACTCCATCGTATTTGGAGAAATCTTAATGAAATTATCATGGTTTATATAAAATTATACGACAAATCGACTGGTGAAAATATTAATTTGATAAGTCATATATTTTCTATGATTCCTAGAAAAAATTAATCGTTCCAAAAATAACGATTTTTCTGTTTTATGGCCATATCTTCTAAGCGTCAAGCCATATGAGAAAATTAATGAGTTTTTTGTTTTCTGCACCTTCAAAAACATAACAAGTCAAGTTTTCAGGGAATTCCGAGCCATGAGTTTTTTTGCATAATTTCCATACATATAGTCGTGAAAATCTGCGATTTTTGGTCATTTTCAGACTTTTTTCAATAACTCCATCCTATTTGGAGAAATCTTAATGAAGTTATCTTGGTTTATATAAAATTATACGACAAATCGACTGGTGAAAATATTAATTTGATAAGTCATATATTTTCTATGATTCCTAGAAAAAATTAATCGTTCCAAAAATAACGATTTTTCTGTTTTATGGCCATATCTTCTAAGCGTCAAGCCATATGAGAAAATTAATGAGTTTTTTGTTTTCTGCACCTTCAAAAACATAACAAGTCAAGTTTTCAGGGAATTCCGAGCCATGAGTTTTTTTGCATAATTTCCATACATATAGTCGTGAAAATCTGCGATTTTTGGTCATTTTCAGACTTTTTTCAATAACTCCATCCTATTTGGAGAAATCTTAATGAAGTTATCTTGGTTTATATAAAATTATACGACAAATCGACTGGTGAAAATATTAATTTGATAAGTCATATATTTTCTATGATTCCTAGAAAAAATTAATCGTTCCAAAAATAACGATTTTTCTGTTTTATGGCCATATCTTCTAAGCGTCAAGCCATATGAGAAAATTAATGAGTTTTTTGTTTTCTGCACCTTCAAAAACATAACAAGTCAAGTTTTCAGGGAATTCCGAGCCATGAGTTTTTTTGCATAATTTCCATACATATAGTCGTGAAAATCTGCGATTTTTGGTAATTTTCAGACTTTTTTCAATAACTCCATCGTATTTGGAGAAATCTTAATGAAATTATCATGGTTTATATAAAATTATACGACAAATCGACTGGTGAAAATATTAATTTGATAAGTCATATATTTTCTATGATTCCTAGAAAAAATTAATCGTTCCAAAAATAACGATTTTTCTGTTTTATGGCCATATCTTCTAAGCGTCAAGCCATATGAGAAAATTAATGAGTTTTTTGTTTTCTGCACCTTCAAAAACATAACAAGTCAAGTTTTCAGGGAATTCCGAGCCATGAGTTTTTTTGCATAATTTCCATACATATAGTCGTGAAAATCTGCGATTTTTGGTCATTTTCAGACTTTTTTCAATAACTCCATCCTATTTGGAGAAATCTTAATGAAATTATCTTGGTTTATATAAAATTATACGACAAATCGACTGGTGAAAATATTAATTTGATAAGTCATATATTTTCTATGATTCCTAGAAAAAATTAATCGTTCCAAAAATAACGATTTTTCTGTTTTATGGCCATATCTTCTAAGCGTCAAGCCATATGAGAAAATTAATGAGTTTTTTGTTTTCTGCACCTTCAAAAACATAACAAGTCAACTTTTCAGGGAATTCCGAGCCATGAGTTTTTTTGCATAATTTCCATACATATAGTCGTGAAAATCTGCGATTTTTGGTAATTTTCAGACTTTTTTCAATAACTCCATCGTATTTGGAGAAATCTTAATGAAATTATCATGGTTTATATAAAATTATACGACAAATCGACTGGTGAAAATATTAATTTGATAAGTCATATATTTTCTATGATTCCTAGAAAAAATTAATCGTTCCAAAAATAACGATTTTTCTGTTTTATGGCCATATCTTCTAAGCGTCAAGCCATATGAGAAAATTAATGAGTTTTTTGTTTTCTGCACCTTCAAAAACATAACAAGTCAAGTTTTCAGGGAATTCCGAGCCATGAGTTTTTTTGCATAATTTCCATACATATAGTCGTGAAAATCTGCGATTTTTGGTCATTTTCAGACTTTTTTCAATAACTCCATCCTATTTGGAGAAATCTTAATGAAATTATCTTGGTTTATATAAAATTATACGACAAATCGACTGGTGAAAATATTAATTTGATAAGTCATATATTTTCTATGATTCCTAGAAAAAATTAATCGTTCCAAAAATAACGATTTTTCTGTTTTATGGCCATATCTTCTAAGCGTCAAGCCATATGAGAAAATTAATGAGTTTTTTGTTTTCTGCACCTTCAAAAACATAACAAGTCAAGTTTTCAGGGAATTCCGAGCCATGAGTTTTTTTACATAATTTCCATACATATAGTCGTGAAAATCTGCGATTTTTGGTAATTTTCAGACTTTTTTCAATAACTCCATCGTATTTGGAGAAATCTTAATGAAATTATCATGGTTTATATAAAATTATACGACAAATCGACTGGTGAAAATATTAATTTGATAAGTCATATATTTTCTATGATTCCTAGAAAAAATTAATCGTTCCAAAAATAACGATTTTTCTGTTTTATGGCCATATCTTCTAAGCGTCAAGCCATATGAGAAAATTAATGAGTTTTTTGTTTTCTGCACCTTCAAAAACATAACAAGTCAAGTTTTCAGGGAATTCCGAGCCATGAGTTTTTTTGCATAATTTCCATACATATAGTCGTGAAAATCTGCGATTTTTGGTCATTTTCAGACTTTTTTCAATAACTCCATCCTATTTGGAGAAATCTTAATGAAATTATCTTGGTTTATATAAAATTATACGACAAATCGACTGGTGAAAATATTAATTTGATAAGTCATATATTTTCTATGATTCCTAGAAAAAATTAATCGTTCCAAAAATAACGATTTTTCTGTTTTATGGCCATATCTTCTAAGCGTCAAGCCATATGAGAAAATTAATGAGTTTTTTGTTTTCTGCACCTTCAAAAACATAACAAGTCAAGTTTTCAGGGAATTCCGAGCCATGAGTTTTTTTGCATAATTTCCATACATATAGTCGTGAAAATCTGCGATTTTTGGTAATTTTCAGACTTTTTTCAATAACTCCATCGTATTTGGAGAAATCTTAATGAAATTATCATGGTTTATATAAAATTATACGACAAATCGACTGGTGAAAATATTAATTTGATAAGTCATATATTTTCTATGATTCCTAGAAAAAATTAATCGTTCCAAAAATAACGATTTTTCTGTTTTATGGCCATATCTTCTAAGCGTCAAGCCATATGAGAAAATTAATGAGTTTTTTGTTTTCTGCACCTTCAAAAACATAACAAGTCAAGTTTTCAGGGAATTCCGAGCCATGAGTTTTTTTGCATAATTTCCATACATATAGTCGTGAAAATCTGCGATTTTTGGTAATTTTCAGACTTTTTTCAATAACTCCATCGTATTTGGAGAAATCTTAATGAAATTATCATGGTTTATATAAAATTATACGACAAATCGACTGGTGAAAATATTAATTTGATAAGTCATATATTTTCTATGATTCCTAGAAAAAATTAATCGTTCCAAAAATAACGATTTTTCTGTTTTATGGCCATATCTTCTAAGCGTCAAGCCATATGAGAAAATTAATGAGTTTTTTGTTTTCTGCACCTTCAAAAACATAACAAGTCAAGTTTTCAGGGAATTCCGAGCCATGAGTTTTTTTGCATAATTTCCATACATATAGTCGTGAAAATCTGCGATTTTTGGTCATTTTCAGACTTTTTTCAATAACTCCATCCTATTTGGAGAAATCTTAATGAAATTATCTTGGTTTATATAAAATTATACGACAAATCGACTGGTGAAAATATTAATTTGATAAGTCATATATTTTCTATGATTCCTAGAAAAAATTAATCGTTCCAAAAATAACGATTTTTCTGTTTTATGGCCATATCTTCTAAGCGTCAAGCCATATGAGAAAATTAATGAGTTTTTTGTTTTCTGCACCTTCAAAAACATAACAAGTCAAGTTTTCAGGGAATTCCGAGCCATGAGTTTTTTTGCATAATTTCCATACGTATAGTCGTGAAAATCTGCGATTTTTGGTCATTTTCAGACTTTTTTCAATAACTCCATCGTATTTGGAGAAATCTTAATGAAATTATCATGGTTTATATAAAATTATACGACAAATCGACTGGTGAAAATATTAATTTGATAAGTCATATATTTTCTACGATTCCTAGAAAAAATTAATCGTTCCAAAAATAACGATTTTTCTGTTTTATGGCCATATCTTCTAAGCGTCAAGCCATATGAGAAAATTAATGAGTTTTTTGTTTTCTGCACCTTCAAAAACATAACAAGTCAAGTTTTCAGGGAATTCCGAGCCATGGGTTTTTTTGCATAATTTCCATACATATAGTCGTGAAAATCTGCGATTTTTGGTAATTTTCAGACTTTTTTCAATAACTCCATCGTATTTGGAGAAATCTTAAGAAAATTATCATGGTTTATATAAAATTATACGACAAATCGACTGGTGAAAATATTAATTTGATAAGTCATATATTTTCTATGATTCCTAGAAAAATTTAATCGTTCCAAAAATAACGCTTTTTCTGTTTTATGGCCATATCTTCTAAGCGTCAAGCCATATGAGAAAATTAATGAGTTTTTTGTTTTCTGCACCTTCAAAAACATAACAAGTCAAGTTTTCAGGGAATTCCGAGCCATGAGTTTTTTTGCATAATTTCCATACATATAGTCGTGAAAATCTGCGATTTTTGGTAATTTTCAGACTTTTTTCAATAACTCCATCCTATTTGGAGAAATCTTAATGAAATTATCATGGTTTATATAAAATTATACGACAAATCGACTGGTGAAAATATTAATTTGATAAGTCATATATTTTCTATGATTCCTAGAAAAAATTAATCGTTCCAAAAATAACGATTTTTCTGTTTTATGGCCATATCTTCTAAGCGTCAAGCCATATGAGAAAATCAATGAGTTTTTTGTTTTCTGCACCTTCAAAAACATAACATGTCAAGTTTTCAGGGAATTCCGAGCCATGAGTTTTTTTGCATAATTTCCATACATACAGTCGTGAAAATCTGCGATTTTTGGTAATTTTCAAACTTTTTTCAATAACTCCATCGTATTTGGAGAAATCTTAATGAAATTATCATGGTTTATATAAAATTATACGACAAATCGACTGGTGAAAATATTAATTTGATAAGTCATATATTTTCTGATTCCTAGAAAAATTTAATCGTTCCAAAAATAACGCTTTTTCTGTTTTATGGCCATATCTTCTAAGCGTCAAGCCATATGAGAAAATTAATGAGTTTTTTGTTTTCTGCACCTTCAAAAACATAACAAGTCAAGTTTTCAGGGAATTCCGAGCCATGAGTTTTTTTGCATAATTTCCATACATATGGTCGTAAAAATCTGCGATTTTTGGTAATTTTCAGACTTTTTTCAATAACTGCATCCTATTTGAAGAAATCTTAATGAAATTATCATAGTTTATATAAAATTATACGACAAATCGACTGGTGAAAATATTAATTTGATAAGTCATATATTTTCTGGGATTCCTAGAAAAATATAATCGTTCCAAAAATAACGCTTTTGTTATATTATGGCCATATCTTGAAAGCATCAAGCCATATGATAAAATCAATAAGTTTTTTGTTTTATGTACCTTCAAAAACATAACATGTCAAGTTTTCAGGCAAATCTGAGCCATGAACTTTTTTGCATAATTCCTATACGTGAAAATTTGCGATTTTTGGCCATTTTCAAGGTTTTTCCAATAACTTCGCTCAATGGGGGGAAATATTAATGAAATTATCATGACGTATATAAAATTATGCAACAAATCGACCGGTGAAAATATTAAATTGACAGGTCATACAATTTCTGTTATTCCAAGAGAAATATAATTGTTCCAAAAGGAACGCTTTTCCAATTTTATGGTCATATCTTGTCATATGAGAGCATCAAGCCATATGAGAAAATCAATAAAACAAGTTTCCAGGCAACTCTAAAATATAACGCAACTCTATTTTTCTGCCTACTTTCCATACATAATAAAGTTTTAATAAAATATCATGGCTTATATAAAATTATGTGGCAATTCGACTGTTGAAAATATTAGTTTGATAAGTCATATATTTTCTGTGATTCCCAGAGAAATATAATGATTCCAAAAACAACGCTTTTCATATTTCATAATGAGTATATCTCACGTCCATTTGGAGTCGATATATCATTAGATAAAAACGGTGTGTTTTGTAAGTGTTTTCAATTAATTCTAAGATTATTGTTATAATAAATAAAAAAAAATGTACAAAACATAATTGAAAGTATATTTCATATCACTAACTTTGTTCAAGCCTTATTTATACGTCGATGCGTCCTTTCGTAAAATGAAAAATACTCGACTCTGTATTCAAGAAAGCTCGCGAGTGTTTCGTGAATTGGTCTCCTATAAATTTTGTGTAATTTTATCGTGAAAATGTTTACTCTACATGTCACGATACTGAAAATAAATAAAAGTATTTCTGTTAAAAAGGACCAAAACGCATTAAAGGATAAATAAATTTTATATGAGGTCACCAAAAAAGAATCGAACTGTTCTGTTTGAAAAAATAATCAATACGTTCATTGACTCTTTTAAAATGCTATTTCACCACCCAGAAAAAACTTTAAAGACTACAATCTATACTGCACAACGATGGATCAGCATACAAAAAATGATGGTGGATAAAAAGGAGTCAGTGCTGCACCATCTCTCATATTCGCCTGATTTGATTCCGTGGTAATTCTTAAATTCTTAATTTCTACCTGTCGTCCACACATCCACCGTATTTACCAGATTTGGCTCTCAATGAAAGAATTCTGAAAAAATGGCTCACTAGATGAAAATTCACTTCAAATGGCGAGATCAAAGCCGAAACAATGATTTGTTTTGCAGAGTTGGGCAGATCACATTATATTGATGATTGATGATGAAAAAGTGGTGAATTTGAATTGCAAGCTGATTATGTTGAAACATTTTTATTAAATCTAAACGATCTTAGATTTTTTTTTAATCGAGATTTTTTCGAACGACCTTCGTAATATATTATTGTTTTCTAAATGTCCTAAAGCCAGGGTCGCTTCGCTTTTTGAAAGACAAAGTAATCAGTAGGTGCAAAATCTGGTAAATACTGAAATCATCTGAGAAAAAAACCAAAACTGCTCGAAGGACAAATTTTTCTGAATGATGATTAGAGAACCGTAAAGTTTCACGATTTCTAACATTGTTAATGGCGAAATAACGCTCCGAACTAGTCAAAAACTCTCCCTGAAGCAACACTTTCAACTAATTTATTCGCTTCGAGTTCACGAAACAAATAACAGTCGAAATGTTAACGTCGTGTTCGTTCCGATCGAATCATCGCGATTGTTTTTCCAGGTAGAAGATAAAACAAACAGAAAACCAAACGAAAAAAAAAACCTTTATTTACGTTTGAAGCGTTGTCAAAATGTTTTGTTATTAATTTTTGTTCTCAAGTCAATTAATGATCTTAGTATACTGAGGAAATCTTTAAAAATTATAATTAAAAGATTACTTTATTGTCTTATAATGACATTCATAGGCTGCAAAAATATTTCTATTATACAGGGTGGTGCAAAAGTAGGTATTCCTTTTAGAACTAAAAAATACAACTTAATTATAATAGAAGTTCTAAAGTTTCTAGAGTGTTTAATGAATATTTTCTACTTTTTACAACATTTTCTATCACCTTACTTAGTGTTTTCGTGGCAGATTCGCTCTATTTTCCTCCGAATATTATTGTATTTGAGCTGGTCTACTCTTTGAGGAGTATTAATGTAAATTTTCTCTTTACGTTAATCCTAAAGAAGCAAGTGTAACGATACGATAAAAAAAGAATGAAAGGATTCTTTTTTTTGAATAAACATATATATAATATAGAAATAGATATACATATCTCGTTAATATTAACTGTGATGGCTTAACTAGAATTGCTCTAACTTGGCGGCTAGTTGGGTACATGAGTTTGAGCAACATGGTGGTGGCTTTCAAGCATTGCAGCTTTAACTACCTGGAAATAAAAGTAACCCTGAACACTCCCAATCCATCAAACTATTCTCTATTTACTATCTGTTACTTTAAATTTATCAGATCGAGACAAATAACATTTTAATACTAGATTGTTCACACTCTTAACGAGAGATACTTATTATAACCTCCGTTATAATGCATGATAGCAATCAACATGTATTCAAATAGAGATGTTCTACATAATGTCTACAATGATAATATTATCGGCCAATAATCAAATATCAAACTGGGTACTGTTCCTGACACTGAGGGGAGAACGCGCAACAGTACCAGCTTCGGGTATGAACGGGGTATCAAGGGAGAGCGCGCGAGATACCCACCCAAAGAGCTAACCAAAACATAATGGATATCCAACCACACCCTACGGTGTAACCTCTGGTACTGAGTTGTGCAATGGGTACAAAGGGAGAGCGCGCGATGTACCCGCTCCAGATACCAGAAAAGCAAAACAGCATTTACCCACTTCATGGTCTTGAAGGGAGAGCGCGCGACAACACCGTGGAGATCTCTCAATATTTATTAAATTACAGATCATACATTTTCAACAATGATAATGTTATCAGTTAATAATAAAATTATCATTCTGGGTACTGTTCCTGACTCTGAGGGGAGAACGCGCAACAGTGCCAGCTGCGGGTATGAACGGGGTATCAAGGGACAGCGTGCGAGATACCCACCCAAAGAGCTAACCAAAACATAATGGATATCCAACCACACCCTACGGTGTAACCTCTGGTACTGAGTTGTGCAATGGGTACAAAGGGAGAGCGCGCGATGTACCCGCTCCAGATACCAGAAAAGCAAAACAGCATTTACCCACTTCATGGTCTTGAAGGGAGAGCGCGCGACAACACCGTGGAGATCTCTCAATATTTATTAAATTACAGATCATACATTTTCAACAATGATAATGTTATCAGTTAATAATAAAATTATCATTCTGGGTACTGTTCCTGACTCTGAGGGGAGAACGCGCAACAGTGCCAGCTGCGGGTATGAACGGGGTATCAAGGGACAGCGTGCGAGATACCCACCCAAAGAGCTAACCAAAACATAATGGATATCCAACCACACCCTACGGTGTAACCTCTGGTACTGAGTTGTGCAATGGGTACAAAGGGAGAGCGCGCGATGTACCCGCTCCAGATACCAGAAAAGCAAAACAGCATTTACCCACTTCATGGTATTGAAGGGAGAGCGCGCGACAACACCGTGGAGATCTCTCAATATTTATTAAATTACAGATCATACATTTTCAACAATGATAATGTTATCAGTTAATAATAAAATTATCATTCTGGGTACTGTTCCTGACACTGAGGGGAGAACGCGCAACAGTGCCAGCTTCGGGTATGAACGGGGTATCAAGGGAGAGCGCGCAAGATACCCACCCAAAGAGCTAACCAAAACATAATGGATATCCAACCACACCCTACGGTGTAACCTCTGGTACTGAGTTGTGCAATGGGTACAAAGGGAGAGCGCGCGATGTACCCGCTGCAGATACCAGAAAAGCAAAACACCATTTACCCACTTCATGGTATTGAAGGGAGAGCGCGTGACAACACCGTGGAGATCTCTCAATATTTATTAAATTACAGATCATACATTTTCAACAATGATAATGTTATCAGTTAATAATAAAATTATCATTCTGGGTACTGTTCCTGACACTGAGGGGAGAACGCGCAACAGTGCCAGCTTCGGGTATGAACGGGGTATCAAGGGAGAGTGCGCGAGATACCCACCCAAAGAGCTAACCAAAGCATAATGGATATCCAACCACACCCTACGGTGTAACCTCTGGTACTGAGTTGTGCAATGGGTACAAAGGGAGAGCGCGCGATGTACCCGCTCCAGATACCAGAAAAGCAAAACAACATTTACCCACTTCATGGTATTGAAGGGAGAGCGCGCGACAACACCATGGAGATCTCTCAATATTTATTAAATTACAGATCATACATTTTCAATAATGATAATGTTATCAGTTAATAATAAAATTATCATTCTGGGTACTGTTCCTGACACTGAGGGGAGAACGCGCAACAGTGCCAGCTTCGGGTATGAACGGGGTATCAAGGGAGAGCGCGCGAGATACCCACCCAAAGAGCTAACCAAAACATAATGGATATCCAACCACACCCTACGGTGTAACCTCTGGTACTGAGTTGTGCAGTGGGTACAAAGGGAGAGCGCGCGATGTACCCGCTCCAGATACCAGAAAAGCAAAACAGCATTTACCCACTTCATGGTATTGAAGGGAGAGCGCGCGACAACACCATGGAGATCTCTCAATATTTATTAAATTACAGATCATACATTTTCAATAATGATAATGTTATCAGTTAATAATAAAATTATCATTCTGGGTACTGTTCCTGACACTGAGGGGAGAACGCGCAACAGTGCCAGCTTCGGGTATGAACAGGGTATCAAGGGAGAGCGCGCGAGATACATATACATACAGATACATTCTGTGAGAAAGAGAAACAGAAGTAATCTTCAAATACTTATCAAAAATGCCAAAATCAATATTTGACAAAATGTTCAGTGAAACATTCACTTACATAGTAATCTTTTAATATTAATGAAAACATTAAATATAAATAATAAAGATTTAGATACATTTCAAAACTAATATAAATTGATAGAATGTGTAGTGATACACAGCTAATAAAAGTTAATATATAACAAAGTGTTCAGTGATACACTCACCCTTGGAATTATTCAGGAACGACACTACACTTTACTTGTTCACAGTATAAATGAAAACGTTGGTTTCAAATACTGAAAATGACGCCATCTCTAAAGATGCCCCACCATTATCCAACATCTGGCGGTTAACTACCCTTAAGTGTTATCCAAGCTTTTAGATAGAATAAGCGAACTTATATTAAGTATAAACACAGCACAACCCAGTGACAATTTTAGCGAACAATGAAATGTAGTCGGCATCTGGTCCAATGTGATAAAAACCTTCTTTACCAAAGAAAAAGGCGATAAAACTATCGTTTTGCCTGAGATGGGACAAGAGACCGGAAGATGTAAATTAAGCAAACATATTTCTTACATTTGTATGCTAAAAGACCTTCTAAACAAACGACAGGCCTATCATTTTATTTGAGATGAAACCGATGTCTTAAAAATATACTAAACAAAAATATTTCTTACACAAGTCTTCTGCTTTTTGTTCTCCTCCTTCTCCTTCTCCTCCGCCCCTTTTTAAATTCCTTGTGCGAAAGAGTCTGTGTTCAATATGGTGTCAATTTAGCATTGATGGGGTGGATGTAGCATTAGATGGATAGTGTGGTGTTGTCTTCTATTTTGCCGAATTGGTTCTTGGGCGGTGCTTATTTTTCTCAGAATGTTGATAATGGGTTAGCTTCTTATATGGTGTGATAGTTTTGTGCCTGTTGTTATTATGTTACTGTCTCGGCATCTGAGTCTTGATTCTTGTTTATAGTTTTTCGTAATGTTTGGTATCATTGACGATCTCCTTCTCTTTTGTTAGTGATTCACGGATGGTGTTTTATGCTGGATTTTTTCCAGCTATCCAATGTACTTAACGATATCATCAGTCCATCGTGCTTTCGGTCTTCTTCGTGGACGTTTGCAATCAAGTGGTCCTGATCAAGAACTGTTTTGGTCCATCTCTCGTCACATCGCCTCACTATATAACCCATCCACCTTTATTTCAATTTTTTTATTCTTTCAATGACGTCGCATACTTTCGTTCTATTCTCTGATCCATGTGCAGGGCTTTCCGTCGCGTCTTGTAATACCAACCAAGTATTCGATCTGTCAATTTACTCATATGATCGAAAATATTGAAATAGTACATTGATAAAATTCTTTGTAAGTCGGATAATAGTGAAGTGGTAAATGTATTAGGGGAGACTGCTCCTTCAAAAATAATGTTTTGTATGTGAGCAAGTAAGTACAAGCTTGGATGGTGATCCTCGTTCTGGACGCCCAATAAGTGCAACTGCATATAATAATTAATTCTGAACAAATTCTGAACTGAAATCTGAACAAATAATTAATTCTATACATGATGTGGTTATGGATGATAGACTTTGACTTTGAGTGAATTGACTTTGAGTGAAATTGCTAAGGCCGTGGACATCTCAACTGAATGGGTGTTTAATATTTTGAAAAAGGAATTGTGCTTGAGAAAGTTATGTGCAAGATAGGTATTACGTTTATTAAATTCTGATCAAAAACGACTTCGAGTAAAACTTCTCAACCAATATTTGGATCTTTTTCTAAAGAAGAAAATAAATTTTAAACGTCGTTTTGTAACTACGGATGAAACTTGGGTTTACCACTATGATCCTGAACTACGACAACAAACAGCAGAGTGGACTGAGCCCGATTGTTCAGGTCCGAAGCAGCCAAAGTAGTCAAAACGATCAAAAAGGTTATGAATTTGCCTAACGAACAAAATTTTAAAGATATAAAAATGTTATAAAAAATTTTACAAACTTTTAACGTTAACGTTTCGAAGGGTCCTCTCCCCCCGTTTTCAAAAATAAATTATATTTGTAATACATAAAGTAACGAGTGAATGTAAATATATTTTTTGTGTATGTCACCGATACTTACATTGACAACAATAGATTTTCATGACAGTGACATACTACCAAAATATATATATATATATATATATATATATATATATATATATATATATATATATATATATATATATATATATATATATATATATATATATATATATATATATATATATATAGGTAATGTTTACTGTGTGATTGTTTATTGTACTGATTGTGTATTCAAATATTTAAATGTGTTTAATTGTATTGTTAAGAATCGGGAACCATATTGAATTTAAATCTACCGAAGGCATAGCAATACAGTTATTTTTATTTAAATTAATTATAGCGGTTTCTTTTAATCTTCTGTATTTTGTTACCGATTCTTTTAATACCGTTTTGGAATTATTCCAATTGATTTTATGACCCTATTCCCATGTGTATTGACAAATTCTAGATTTATTAAAATCGCCCTTGCTAAGAAGGTTTTTATGCTCTTTTACTCTTAACATCTAACGGTCTAGATGTCTCACCTATATAGAATTTGCCACATTCCACAGAAATTGATTAGATCGTCAATGCTATGTTGCCATATAGCAACCATCCAGCGGTTCTCCTTCTTAGAAAGAGCGATTTTAATAAATCTAGAATTTGTCAACCCGCATGGGAATCGGGTCATAAAATCAATTCCAAAACGGTATTAAAAGAATCGGTAACAAAATACAGAAGATTAAAAGAAACCGCTATAATTAATTTAAATAAAAATAACTGTATTGCTATGCCTTCGGTATATTTAAATTCAATATGGTTCCCGATTCTTAAGAATACAATTAAACACATTTAAATATTTGAATACCCAATCAGTACAATAAACAGTCACACAATAAACATTACCTATATATATATATATATATATATATATATATATATATATATATATATATATATATATATATATATATATATATATATTTGGTAGTATGTCACTGTCATGAAAATGTATTGTTGTCAATGTAAGTATCGTTGACATACATAAAAAAATATATTTACTTTCACTCGCTACTTTATATATTATAAATTAATATAATTTATTTTCAGTTTAGTTTTGAAAACGGGGGGAGAGTACCCTCCGAAACGTAAACGTAAGAAGTAATAACGTTAAAAGTTGCAAATGGCAAATTGAAGTAGTTACATTACGAATTGTTGAAGCATCCACCATATTTACTAGATCTGGCGCCATCTGACTTTCTTCTGTTCTCAAACGTCAAAAATTTCCTATGTGGCAAACGTTTTTCTTCAAATGAAGAAGTTTTAGCAGCCGTAGATGAGTATTTTTAAAGACTTCCAGGAAATCACTTCAGAGATGGAATAAATGAATTGGAGAACTGCTGGAAAAATATATTGAGTTTAGGGAAGAATAGTCGGAATTGTTTTATCACTTCCGTTCCGCGAACTTTTCAATTAGCCTAATATATATATATATATATATATATATATATATATATATATATATATATATATATATATATATATATATATATATATATAAATTCATGTTTTACCACTTTAAACTCCAGACCTAATCCCATCGATTTATTTTCGGATCGGTTTACTTTCATGAAGCATTGCGAAATTAATTTCGTTTTGAATCTATCGAACCTGAAGCCGCACTTCCTCGATATCGTAAAAGGAAAATAAACTTGTTATTTTGTCTTTTCACAAAAGTGTTATCTTTTAATTGCAATCGCAAGATTGCAACAGAAGGAAAAGTACGGACACCATTTTAAGGTTTCAATTAAAAGCCGAGAAAAAATATGTTACAGGCTTCAATTTCACCATGGTTGAATCGCTTGTGTATACACGACGCATTCATTTCTTGTTAATTAAAGATCGAAAGATATGAGAAGGTATTAAGTATTTTTCGAAGCGATAGCACTGCGATATTTATCGAGTAAAATATTTATTTAACCAACAGCCAAACTTGCTTGGAAAAGATTTTCATTATTTATTATTACTTTTTTTAATTTCCCATCTTGTGTTACATAAGAGGGAGATATTACAGTATCAACAAGCATGAAACAAAAACTGTTGAATTAGTACGTTCATTCCGTCTTTACTTATATGGAAGCGGGACCCTCCTGAAGAAGTAATGCACATCAACGGCATCAACGGCAATGGGATGCTAGGGATCGATCTGGAAGGAGGCGAAGATGGGTTGAAGGAGGTAGCACGTCAGAATGAAACAGAAGATTTCCATATTATATATTTTATTATCCTTCATTCAAATTCGAGATTTGGATGCATTTTATCAAAGGATATTATTTAACCTTTATATATGTAACCGTTGTTTCTTCTCTTGATATATTTTTCTTGCATTTTGCCTTTCATTTGTTCATTATAAATTTTATTTTTTCTATTTTTCTTACACTGGCTGAACCATACAGATTAGCTCTTTCCCATCCTTTGTTTTGTAGATGTTCGCTTTGAAACTTGTACGGTTAGATTACATTACGTTAATAGCTTCTCCTTTCCGATTTTGTTTCTTGAAAGATACTTTGAGGCCTACGAAAGATATATGGGACCGTGACTAATTGAGGGCTATGGAAAAGTAGATTCAGATATTAAGATAATGATAAAAATCGGATAACTGCGATGGACAGGGCATGCAATGAGAATAGAGGCTAATAATCCCACTAGAAAAAGCTTAATGAAAAGGCCTATTGGAAGCTGTAGAAGAAGAGGGTCCAAAATGAGATATCTGAACAACATAGAGGCCGATCTAAATAACTTAGGAATAAGAAGATGGCGAAGAAGAACCCTCGCCAAAGCTGGCTGGGGAAAAATCCTTGAAGAGTTCAAGGCGCATCCCGGGCCGTAGCACCAGTTTGACGATGGTAATAATGAAGACATGCTTGAGGATCAAGGTAAATAATTTTGATGATATAACGTCGCCTTGTCGAAATTGGAAAAGAATAGTTTTGTTTCCAAAAGTATCCAAACTATTCATCTAGATGATTTCATGCTCTACACGTGCTTCGTTATTACACCTTCATTTTCTAATACTATTTCAATATAATATTTTAATTTATTCGTGAACGTATGGGTCGATACTTTCACTGCACATGTAGGTATTCATCATAGGCAAGAAACGATGCAAAGAAGAGATTCCAGTGATAAATGCCGGTAAATTCGATAATATTTCTCCGGTAATCGGACACTGGGACATACGTTATTTTTCTTTTCTTTCACGCCACGATTCCGAAACCGACAATCGCTGAAAAAATATATTAGATGAAAAAATTGTCAGTGTTGGTAATAAGGCTCGCGTTACGAGACATGTTATAGTACGGGGACAAATGTCTAAGAAAAACATCACGATATAAATATTTGTAGTACTTTTTAAATAAATGAACTGAAACTTTTGTCTAAATTTTCACTATATCAAATATTTGATATTGATTGATGACATCACTTAACGATGTCATCAATCCATCGTGCTTTCAGTCTTATTCGCGGACATTTGCGATCAAGCGGTATCCACTCCAGGAGTGCCTTGGTCCCATCACCTTGCTATATGGCCTGCCCATCTCAATTTCAATTGCTTTACTCTTCAAATGATGTCACAGACTTTCGTTTGTACCCTGATCCATGCGCAGGACTTTCTGTCTCGTCTCGTGATGCCTAGCATACATCTTTCCATTCCCCTCTGTGCTACCCGAAGTTTTTGAATTGATTGTGATGTGAGTGTCCAGGTTTCACTTCCGTATGTCATAACGATAGAACGCACTGATCGAAGACTTTTCTTTTCTGACAAAGTGGTACTCTGCTCTTAAATACTATGTTGAGCCTGCCAAATGCCTGCCAGCCACATTTAACACGCCGTTCCACCTCCCCGGCGGTATTCCCCTCTATTGAAATCCTCTGGTCAAGATATATAAAGCTGTCCACAATCTCCAAATCCCTTCCTAAAACTGAAATTCTTCTGTCCTGAGCGAAGTTATAGATCATAACTTAACTCTTTTTCAGGTGTATTTTCAAGCCAAATGGTTCGCCAGCCCTTTGCAGTTCCTATATACGTCTTTGCAGCTTCTCTGGGTCTTGTGAAAGGAGAACGATATCATCTGCAAATCTACAATGGTTTAAGTTTGCACCATTGATCTTTACACCATCCTGTTCCCAATCCAGTTTACGAAACACTTCGGCAAGGCCAGCCTAGAAAAGAATAGGCAATATTGCGTCACCCTGCCATACACCTCGTTCTACATTAATTCCCACTTCAAGATCAGCAAGGTGAATTGTGGCTGTAGCTCCCATCATATATCAATTTAGAAATTATCTTAGTGAAAACTTTGTACATTACTGATAGGAAGCTTATTGGACGGAAATTCTTTAAATCTTCATGTGCTCTTTTTTATGTAACAGGATCACTTCTGCATTTTTTCGTAAGTCAGATACTTTTTGTTCTTTGAGGCATTTTGAGTATAATTTTGCCAGTGTTTTATGTAACGTCCGACCAGCATTTCGACAGTTACACTGTCCTTTCCTGGAGTCTTGCCGTTTTTCATCGATTCTATAGCATTTGTTACTGCCTCCTCTAGGGTATGTGGTATTTGTTCTTCCGTGGGTATTGTTGGCTTTGATTGGTTCTGATCTTCATATAACTGGGAATAAAATTTTCTGACAACCTCTAACATTTGCGTACGCACCCTGCACACTGGGCCATCCTCACGCCTTAAGGCATATATTTGCGTTCTTTTGTTTTTCAGCTTCTGTTTAGTTGTTAATTCCTTTGTTTTCTTCCAGGGTTTTTTGCACTAGCTGCATGTTGAATCGGCCCGTGTCCTGTCTGATACGTTTTCTTATAGTTTTGCCAGAGCTCAGTGTACTCGACCCTGCCAAAATAATTACGTACATTTCTCATTGCCGCCGTTTCTTCATTAAATCACTGGTCTCACTGGAGATTTTTGTCTGTTTGAGACATTTTTCTTCATATTTTTTCTTTATATTTATATTTATATATATATATATATATATATATATATATATATATATATATATATATATATATATATATATATATTTATGTTATATAATGGATTAGTTCGGTGAATCAACAATCTCTGTACCTGTGAAGTAATATTAGTTATAAAATAAACTATATTTATGAATTAATTATATTGCTCTGATTGAATTTTGCTCTGAGTAGACTTCTTCATTGCTATTATATTCTGAAAATGAAATTATAGACTTATGGAAGTTAAAATTTGTTATAAATACTTTAATTTCAATTTATTTAAATATCTAAATAAATTTTTTGCAATTAGTGAAACGTAGCAAACATTGTAAGTACTTTAAATATTACACAAATCATATACAATAAGATCCATAATTATATTAAAATACTACATGATGATGACATCTGGAGCCGAGTATACACAATGCAGTGCGTCATCGACCCGAGCGCGCTTGATGTCGAGTGGAGCCGTGTAAACCCGATTCAGCGTCACCGACCCGAGCGTGACGGTTCACTTCCTCAGCAAAAACGCGCCTTATGAAGTTTTTACTCCAAAAATTATATGAGAATTGTTTCGACACACAGTGCCTTTATCAAATACGAAATTACAAAAAAAATTGTATTTGGTTTTGTATTATTTCCACCTTTTCGGATTATCCTAGAGAATCCACTTATCTTCCCAGGTCACAACCATCTACAGGAAGTTGTTTTTCTTGAACCTGGAGAGCAACTACACAACATCAAGGCCTCTCCTCTTATTCTAAGCCGTGAGTTCATAGGGAACGATTCTTGTGAATTTCCCCTAGCTTGAGGACTTTCAAAATTGACTTGCGATGTTATCCGAATTCCTGTTGGAGCTTACAAATTAAAGATGACTCAACGACATGGAGAACAGACGATACTGGGGTATAGTTTGAAAGACAGGAAAACATTACCATGAATTACAGGGTGAACAAGAATGGATGGGCAAAATGGAGATGGGCAAGTCCCATAGAACGAATGCTAGAATGAAGAATGACAAAAGTAACACATATTTGGGAACCATGGAGTGGAAATGAAGTGTAGGATGATCAATGACCCGATGGTTCGATAGCATTTGAAAAACAGCTTGTCCAAAATGGAGGAAAAAGAAGAAATGGGCACTGTTTATAGAGATATTTGACGAGAAGTTTCTATCTGACAAAAAGTTTTGCAATCAAGACCATAAATGAAGGTTTAAAGTCAGGACATTTTTTTCAGGACGTGTTTGCTTTACTCCATCGCCACAAAGAAGCGATTAAACGCACTCGTTTGAAGCTTTCCAACATTGTATCTAACGAGCCAAACTTGACAAATATCTGATATAGGCTGAGAATTTTTCGAACAAACCTCATAGAATACTTTCTGAAATTTAGTATTTTGAATACTAAAATGTTTTATTTAAGAAAAAATGTTAGTAGAATTATTTGTCGTTAAACAATTCAGATTCATTTCAACTGCAAGTTGGGTCTGGTTATGCCTTCGTACTAAATAATACGTTATTGTCTGCGGCCAAAGTCGTCCAATAAATTTCAGTCGGAAAAAGCCGTGTACAATGGGCCCCTGACTAATTTCCGTCAAAATTAATTGTTTTTCGGGGCTTCCAAGACCGTAAATTTCGTGTAGAATTAGTGGAGACGCCTCGCTGTTGTCCGAACGGTAATTTTTACAAATCTGGTCGATGTACGGTGATTTAGGACAACGAGAAAGATCTTTCGGGCATCACAGAATGAAATTGGTTTCTTGTTTTATACAAAAAAATAAGTTTATTTTATTATTTTACTTAGTTTTTACAGGTCTAGCAACAGGAATTTTTATAAATCGGCATTTTTCCATTAAGAAGTCTCAAATTTTTTTTAGCATATCAAAACAGGGCATCAAAATTTCCAGTTATTATATAACACCAAGCTGGAAGGGTCAGAAATGTTGTATATGAAAAACTCATCAGAAGCTATACATTTAAATGAGATAATTAAAGAAATCGACAAGAAAGGACCTTGTGGATCCCATTGTTTATTAGGCATAAATGTATCTATTGTTTCAGTACGTTTCTCATCCGTTCTTCATCTTCAGTCAGAGATTTATCTTGTTCAAACATTCTTTATCATTTGAAAACAATTATTCTTCGTATGTGATCACTTCCTCAATCTTTCTTTATATTTGGTTTATGGGGGACTAGTAACAGGATTTTTTTATAAATCGACATGTTTCCCAGAACGCCAAAACCAGAACATGAAAATCTCCAATTATTATAAAACACCAGGCTCGAAGGACCTAAAATCTTGTATATGAAAAAATCATCAGATGTACATTTAAATGCGAAAATTAAAAAAGTCGACGAAAAAGGATTTTGTGGAACCCATTGTTTATTTAGCATGAATGTATTTATTGGTTTGTCACGTTTCTCATCTATTTTTCATCTTCAGTCAGAGCTGAATCTTGCTTAAACATTCTTTAGCACTTATTCAACCTATCTGCAAGGAGGAGAGAGTGAAAACTTTGTTTTCTTTGTTTCAAAAAATTGCGTTTCTGAAAAGTATCTTTCTTTCTGGCAAAGCTCCATTTTTCAAGTCGATCCGACGATTAATTTTGTTTTGACAGGCTTCGAAAACATATAAGTTCGATATTTTCGAACGACATCCGAGAAGTAGTCCAGACAGTACGCGAATGAAATGAGTTTCCATAAATCACGACTCTTCTGTCAAGAAATATATGAAGATGAAGAAGAAACAAACTCTGCAATGTTTCCAAATCGACTTTATCTGTAGATTATCGAATAAATAACGTCGAAATAATTATTTTCAGCTGAAATTGTGAAAAAAACTCATTCTCTGGTCGGACGTACCGCACATTCATCCACGTGGATAAAAATCGCGAACGCGTGCACGAAAGGACCCAGGGATTGGCTTAAATTATCCGGCCCTGGCCTCGGACTTCAAAGGGGGACAATTATCGTACGTTTCCAACGCTGACAAAGCCGATTTTAATTTTTTCGGCAAATAACATAAATTGGATTCTTCCACGGGCAAACGTTTGTTATGAGTTGCTCCGGCTTCCGTATTATTTTTTCGATCTTTTTTGCCGTTTGAAATTTAATTATAACCCTTTGAGGAGTCTGCCTTTTATTGTATTAATTAAACAGAAAAGAAACAGTGATGTTTATAATGATAATTTCCCAAAAAAATATCCATTTAACCCATGACAAGTTTGTGTATCTCATTTGGAGAGAATCTGTAGGAATGTTCAAATAATACACATTGAAAAGGCCTTAAATTAAGTTTTTGAAAAAAAATTTTTTTGATTTTTTTACTTTATTTTAAAACTTTATCATAAATAATATTGATAATCGATGCGAAAAACTTTTGAAAAATTGTTTGCAATTAATTATAAATCACGTGATTACTGAAGCGCCACGATTGGCGGCCATGTTTGTGACGTTATTACGTTAAACTGTTTTCAAGTACTGTCTCTGAACATCGTGTACCCCTTAATTTCCAGATCGGGCAAGCTAAATCTTTGCATCAAAGTAAATATCTATACAACCTTAATTAGATCCGTATATATATATATATATATATATATATATATATATATATATATATATATATATATATATATATATATATATGGTTTATTGGTGTATTTCCGCTTTCTGTCACCCTAAGCGGTGCACAGACTCCAGAAAAAAACCTTGCGTTTAGCACTAAGCACTCCATGGTTTGTTCGGACCACTCAAATTCATAAAGAAACCAGTGTCCCCACGCTATCCCAATTCTTTTCTAAAACTCACGAGTTTGTTCTCCAAGCGAAACTCCAAGTGAAAACCCGCTTATGCGGAAAATTCCGGAAAATATACCCGAACTTCCCGGGTAAATTAAACCAAAACCCCAAAATTCCTTATACGAACGGCGAGCAGAACGAAATCGAGCTTCGATTTCCGGCTTGCGTAAGGCCGATTCGACTATAAAGAAACGACGCTTAACCCCCAGTAAACCGAATGCGGACGGTCGGTCCAACACGATCGGTCGGACCACCATTTGGTCAAAAGATCTCCATCTTTTCCGATGGAGAAATATATTAATTTTAGAAAAACTTTAGTTTTTTTTTACTTTTCTATTTCTTTTCTAATTAATCTCAAGAAGTTCGCCAGTACTTCTAGAAATTGATTGACTATCCTTCTTGTCTTTCTATAACTTTAATGTCAGCTAGAGGCCCCCAAAAAAACACAAAGTGCCCCCTCAGGGTCATAATTTCATTGGAAATCAGTAAGAGCCTCCGGGCTAACTAAAAAACCTCGCTGAAGGAGTCGGAGTACTGTCAACGGCTTTTATACTGTCAAAATTATTGAAGTTTAGTGCATAAAAAACATTGTTGGTTACTAATTTAATTCAGTAATGTGTTACAAAGGGTTCATAAAGTCCAATTCTGATAATATACCTGGGGTGGATTTTTTTATGGTCACAGATTTTCTCAGAAATGACATTCAGTTCAATTCAACTGAAGTTCGAGGTGCTAAAGGAAATAAGAAACAAAATATTTCGTTGAAATATAATTAAATTATTTGTAAGATGTCGGGCGAACGTTACGGTGACAAGGTTATGTTCAATTTAATCCCGAAAATTGAATTTGTACGATGAAGGGACGTGTATGGCCAGAACATAAAGTTCTGAGTAAAGCTTATACAGTTACCTTAATTAAAGACACTCATTAAGACACTCAATGTCACGATTGTGTAGCTTCAGCAGGTTATAAATATTCAAACATAAAAAATGGATATAATGTTACAAATAACAATTTTGTGTATATATTTGATGACAGGTGGTTGTAAAAATTTTATGTTGTTTTAGAATTAATACGTTGTGCTGCTTGGATCCATTTATTTCGACGTTTAACATCTTCAGACACGATAACTAATTAGATTTAGCATGTTCAATAAATTTATCAATACACTGAAGATAATAACGAGAATAAATTGATTAAAAACTAAAACCCTCGTATCAGCCGTCTGTAATGTCGAGGGGAAATAGACATTATGACGTCACACGCAATCGAGTTTTTTCGGGAACTGTCGACGCGTCCTCGGTACTAGGTTTAAAAATGTATTTTGAATTTGACATAACTATTTAATGTTAAGGAAAAAAATAAAAATAGTTTTGGTACTAAACTTATATATGATATTTCCATTTATGACATTTTTTTCCAAAACGGCAGTTTGTAAATGACAACCAGAATCACTAAAAAAATTATGAAATCGAATTAAACCTCTGAGAAGTCAAGTATAATCAGTTATAAACAAAAAGAAAAGTGTAGTGAAGTCATATAGTCAAACAATATGCTGAAACCGTTACTGAAAAATGAAAATCTGAATAACTTTTACTCTTTGTTCACATAAAGTAAATCTATTTAAATTAAGAATTCTGTAAGAAAAATTAAACCATACTAAACTTATTCATTATATACAAACAACATACATTGTCTGGCCTCAGGAGAGCGGTTTGAAAGACCAAAAACTAATTTTTTAGCAAATATTCTCCCGCAAAGCTCTCAAACGTTATCAATATCGACCGTTCCGGCATTTTCGACCTCTGTTTTTCGATAGAGTACGAATGAATATCTCTGCATTTGACGTTTCCTACACACACACACACACAATAATCCCGCACCCTATTTGACTTGTAACCCTTTTAATTAATTCAAATTTCGTCGAAGACGTGGGTCCGCATCGAGCCCGTCGTTCACCAGGCCCCTTAATTGGGTGCCGGTGGCCCGGAGTACGCCTCCTCCTCCTTGTCGGACTCGTACGTGGTGCCCCGGTTATAATTATGAGTTGAAGGACAATTCCATTTGGCCTTTTAGCTCGTCTATAATTAAATATCGGAAATTGGACAGTCCATTATTGAATTAGTAGTTATTAGAAGTTATTGTGTCTCTGATTGTGTTTGAAGCGTGTAATTTGTCTCTGAAAGATGCTCGAAGGGCCAATTAATTTAACTGGAAAGAACCAATAAAGAAGATGTCATGTTATAACTTTATAGTTTTGTTTTATAGTCCTTCAATTTTTCCTGTGCCCAACAAATCATATATTAAATTAAACAGGGGGGGAGGGGGAGCAAAAAGAACGATTGTTTTTGAAATGGATAATAGTGGGGAAGTTCCCTCCACAATACAAAATTTCACGTTTTAGCGACATTCCTATGCCTCTCCGAAACGAAAAAGAAGAATAGATAGATTTTAGACATTATACGAACGCGTCATGATGAAATATTACAATATACAAATTTATAATTTATTATAGTGTATTCCCTGGGTGTCAAATATAAGCTAATTCAAAAGTTCGCGTAGCGGAAATAATAAAACAAGTTTATAGTTGAAATAATGACTTTATTCTTCCGTACGTTCTCCCTTAAGCTCAATACATTTTTCCAGAGGTTCTCCAATTTATTTATTCCATCTCTGAAGTGATTTTCTGGAGGTCCTTCAAAATACTCATCTACGGTTGCTATAACTTCTTCATTTGATGAAAAACGCTTGCCACGTAGGAATTTTTGAGGTTTGGGAAAAGGTGAAAGTCGGGGGGGGGGGGGGGGGGCAGATCTGGTGAATATGGTGGACACTCCAACAATACGTAAGTGTCTTGATCGAAAAAGATCCATGTGTCGGTTAGAAAGTTTTACTCAAAGTCGTTTTTGATCACAATTTAACAAATACGGCACCCATCTTACACATAGCTTTCTCAAACGTTCAAAACAAGGATCTTCATCCTGGTTTGTACGACCACGTTGAACCTTACCTGCCCACTTACAAACCATTGCTTTTGAAGGAGCAGACTCCCCTAATACATTTACCATTTTACTATAAATTTCCATTGACTTTAAAGCTTTTTGTAACTTAACTTTAACAAAACCAATCATGAGGGACAGAGTCGAAGGCCTTACAGTAGTCAATGTAACATAAGTGAAGGTTACGCTTTTTTCTCTGGACGTGCTTCAGGGCAATTGCATCTATAGTAAGTTGGTGTTTACATCCCGCAGATTGTCTTACACATCATTTTTGTTCTTCTTCTAGGATATTATTATCTAAACAGTGATGATATATTTTTTCGTTTACTAATGATGTAAGTAACTTATAAAGTGCTGAAAGACAAGTTATAGGTCGATAGTTATTAGGCTGCATCTTGTCATTTTTCTTATATAGTAAATATGTATTACCCTCAGATAAAAATAGCGGAATAGATTCGGGGTTAGTTAGTTAGTGCTTTACTGGATTCTATCTGGCCCTGGTGCTTTCCAGTTTTGGGTTTTTCTTATGGCGTTACGGACCTCTTCTGTTGTAAATTCAGCCACATCCATTTCCCACAAGCCTTCTTGCAGGCTTTCGATATCTGAGATCCAGGCTGCTGATGTGTTGTACCTCTCTGATACTTTCCAAGTTGTTTTCCAAAAATCGTAACATATTGTTGGGTCGATGTTTTGGGTATTAGATTACTAGGTTCATTCGTTTCAAGATCTCGAAAAAACTGTTTCTAATTTTTATAAGTGTGCGTTTTGCTCCTTCCTTTTTTTATTCTCATTATATCTACGCACCCTTGCGTAGTCCTTTGGCTTTTGCTTTTTGTCTTCATTGGTCTATATATGAAATTACTTGTTCCTTAATACGTATATCTATCCTAGTCTTTTTGGCCATGGCTTTGGCTTTTCCGGTCTCTTTTCTAGATGGCTGGCCTTTCAAGTATTCTTTTATTATATCTGCATTGCCACGTAAATCTTCTATGTTTTTTCTTTAATGTATCTTTTAATGTATCCAAATTGTGGTTTTGGCTTTTATCTTGCTGAATTGTTGGTGGAGTGTTTCTGAATGTTTCTGGTATTGCTGTTGTGCTTCTAATGTTTTCTGAAATAGTTTCAAGAATCTCAACCGCTTCTGTGCCTAATGGCATTGTTTGATGTATGGCTTTAGCCACTTCTCTCTTTATCTCATCGCGTTCCGTGGTGGTTAGATGACCTTTCTTAATTATAACGTTTTTTCTGTCTGCTATGTTTTGTTCAGTGATATCTAGTTCTGGGTGTCTTCGTATAAGTTCCTTATAAAGAGATGATCTCCACCCTGAAAGTGGATCATCGCTGCAGCGATTAACGTAATAAAATGCAGAGATTACGTCCGTATCTAATTCTTTTGACCATTTTATACGTCGGCCGCGAGCTCTCCTAGGAGCAGTCCGCCCGACAGCGGGCGAGCCGAAAAGGAGAGTGAGGTCTTGTTCTTCGACCTCTCTTAATGTATCCAGTTCTTCTATTACCTTTTCCGTTGCCAATCTTGTGGTACCATAGAGTTGGGAGCCGCCACTTGCTCCAGCCTCGCTAACCCCAGACAAATCCTGCCGACGGTTCCGAAAGGTTCTTGTCCGCAAAACCCTACCACCTTGAAAATCACTTTTATTTGTTTCTGTCTCCATGGCTTTTAGTTTTGGGTCAAGAGAAAAAAAGAGGTCACCCAAGGCAGAGCCCGAATTACCATGGGAAAGCTATTTACTACCGGAGGGCGCTAGGTATCCGGAGACATCGTTAGAGACACTTTAACCCTGTGCCATTCAGCTCATCGGCACGATGGATTTCCACCTTGAGCTTAGGGGATTTTTTTTTGGAGGTTTACTCCTCTCAGCTCGGAAAGGTGGTGACGCTACTCACCAAACGGACTCTCCGCTCCTGCCTTATTATTATTAATATTATTATTATATACGCACCATCAAAGGAAGAGAAGGAAGACGTGGACTCTCATAAAGAAAACAGAAAAGATGTTTGCAATATTTGATAGAAGAGTAAATTCAAAAACAATTTTTGGTGCCGTATATGATGATCAGGTATAACTTCGAACTGAAGCAATTATACAAAGACATGGATATTGTAGACTAGGTAAGGATTGAGCAACCCAATTGGACGGGACAAGTGGCGAGAATGCCAGAAAGCCGAAATCCAATGAGAATCCTGAATAGACGAATAGTGTGTAATAGAAAGAGAGTTAAACTAAAGACAGGGTAGCAGGGCAATGTAAAAAGAGATGCTAAAGAACCATCGCACATTAAAAAATGGTAAGGGGCTGCTAGAAATCGTTTCGGTTGAACGCGAAGACTGAAGAAGGACAATGCTCACTGGAGGGTTGTAGCACCACAGAAAGTAGAAGAAAAGACATTTTTTAGTATAATTCGTTCGAAAAAAGGTTATTGCAATAAATCAAAGTGACTAAATACACTTCGAATGAATATTTTTTAAGTCTATTAATAATAACGTTACCGTATAATGTTTTAACATCACATTGAAGATCTCTAATGTCCTAACTCCAACCGTAGCCATTGAATTATTAAAACATAATCGAATTAGGGATGTTTTTGGTCGAAGAAGATACGAAATAATTTATTAATTGGCCCATCCGAACGGCCGCAGGACCAAACTGGCGCGAAGGCGGATTGTGTTTCGAATTTTAATACGATTTAAGCGTTTTTGTGATGAACGACACACGAGTACCGATCCCGAAATCGATGATGTTTCGATAATTGAGCCGAAAACATCGCGCGCCTCAATTTCGGTCCGGCGATCAGATATCGTTTTGTTGTTCGTACCCGCTCGATATTCATTCGAAATTCGACCTAACATTGTTTTTTCGTGTCTTATTCAGACCTGTTTAATTGACTAGCTGGTCAAATTAACAGTCGTTTATATGAAAGCACATTAGTTAATTTAGTGCTTTCTCGAAAATATTTCTTGCTTCTATTTTACTTCTAAATCAAATAAAACGAATGTTTTACTTTGTTATTTATCATTTATTTTATTTTTTAACTGTGTGTGACCATACTTTCAGAACCAATGTTACATTATCAAACACGACTTTAAAAATAAGGTAACTAAGGTATGATAGCTGCACTTTATAGGAACCTGTGGCTTTGTACTGATCTATTACGTACTGTACAGTGACATGTAATTTTCCAATTATTTTGCCAATATTTCTATTTTTTCTTTTTCCATAAATCTAATAAAACAGAAATTGGAATTTCGCAATTTTTTCGTTCATTTTGCTTCAATTACAAAAACACAGATTTAAAAGTGAAACTTTTAAACAAGTATGATTCATTTGTTTTAAGCGAAATTTGACTTAGGCCAACTTGATAAACTATTAACAACTAATAATGCAGAATAACATTTTACTAAAGTGTATGGAGATTTTTTGATATAGTTTTTTGATGCTAATATCATTTTATTTCTCATTCTTCAAATATAGTGTTTGAAACGACTTTAATTTAATTTTTATTCTTATTTAGATTATATATATTTAGATATATTATATATATATATATATATATATATATATATATATATATATATATATATATATATATATATATATATATATATGAACACTTTTGTTGGTTGCTTGACCGGGAAGGAGCCCACCTATCCCTTCAACTGGATGACATATGTTTCGTCTCTCGAGGTTCAGACTCTTCAGGGCGATGACATATACCATACCATCAAGAATAGGGAGTCCCTATCCACAGCCAACAACCCATGTTTTCGCCGACCTCCCATCGGATGGCGTATATATGTAGTGGTAGATTTTCTTGGACTCCGTCCAATGAGACAACAGTAGCTGAGTGTCATCAGACACCCAACCGTTGGAAACCCAACCGTTGTGGAACCGTGGTGTCTGATGACACTCACCTACTGCTGTCTCATTAGACGGAGTCCAAGAAAATCTACCACTACATATATATATATATATATATATATATATATATATATATATATATATATATATATATATATATATATATATATATATATGTAGTGTTAGATTTTCTTGGACTCCGGACTCCTGAATGAACACTTTTGCTGGTTGGCAACCAACAAAAGTGTTCATTCAGGCGGAGACGTAGGTTGTTGTGTGTTCCTCATGAGATTGTGGAACCCAACAGTTGGGTGTGGGATGACACTCAGCTACTGCTGTCTCATTGGACGCAGTCCAAGAAAATCTAACACTACATATATACGCCATCCGACGGGAGATTGGCGAAAACATGGGTTGTTGGCTGTGGATAGGGTCTCCCTATTCTTGATGGTATGGTATATGTCGGCGCCCTGAAGAGTCTGAACCTCGAGAGACGAAACATATGTCATCCAGTTGATGGGTGGGGCTCCTTCCCGGTCAAGCAATCAACAAAAGTGTTCATATATATATATATATATATATATATATATATATATATATATATATATATATATATATATATATATATATATATATATATATATATATATATATATATATATATATATATATATATTACATCTAATATTTTCACGGATAGTAGATAATGTTTCTAAATCATTCCGGGTGTCGATCGGGTATATATATATATATAATACACAGAGATTGAGAACAGAAACAAAATACATATATGGAACGTCGCATCAGAGAGCGAAATTTCAAGGAGATCGGGGACAAAGTGGACTGAGGAGAGAAAGAGGATCCACGGAGATTACATGTCGAGGTCTCTATCCAGTTAAGCTACCCGCCATATCCAAATTTTCTTTCTCTTTTATCTATATCCATTGTCTGTCGTACGGTAGCATTTTTAAATTTAAATACTGTAAGCAAGGAAAGATGTACTTAAGGCGTAGAACTTGATGCGCTACAGCCCCATCTAGTGGCAAGGGCAACAAAGTGGATAGCATGAAAATATTCACCGTGTTCATATGCTTATCTATACCAATTTTCATAGCTGTCTGTTATACGGTGTAGGAGTTGATGTCCTGCAACGCCATCTTGTGGCGAGTTACAACAAAATAGAAACCTTCTCCGTGAAAAAACCTTCGCCAAAAAGCTTCTCCATGAAATAATACTTAAATGTGCCAACTTTTATGGTGATTTCGGAGTTTTTCGAGCTGATATATACCAACATCTATTTATTTATGTATAAAAATAGTATAGTGGGTTCGTGGAGAAAAAGTATTAAAAAAGCAAAGGTATTAAAAAAGGTTCTCCCGTGCTCCACGTTGGTGCTTTGCCATTCCTTCATCCGCCCTCAAAGCGCCAGCAAGCGTCTCCCAAGACCGGTTTCTGGCCTTAAGCCATCATCAGTTGGGCTCAAGCTGAACGCCTAGAAGCGGTTGAAGGAACGACTAAAGCCATAACCTTATAAATGAGCCCTGTCGAATGGTGGCTGCAATCACATCAGTCAGACTGTGCGAGACCGTTCGTGACTCGTCTAACCCTGAGTAAGTACCAGGTATGTAAGAAAAATAGTGTAGTGGACTCGTGGAAAAATCCACCTCTAGAAAATTTACGATTTAATTTTTTCTTCTTTTTTAAGTGTAAATTTTATTTTTGTATAGATTATATTTAAATGTTTTAATATTTCTTCTATTGCTCTGTCGTTTTCAATATAGTAAACCAACATATCGTCTACGCATCTAAACCAATACAGTATATTTTTGTTTTATCCATTTTTAAAATATAATGTTCCGTATTTTACGTAAACAATTTTGATAATAAAGAAAGAGCTCAATGTGGAGCCCATAGATAGACCATCCTTTTGTTTAAATACTCTATTAAATTGAAAATAATCAACTCCTACGCGGAGCATAAGGCTTCAATAATAAAAGCGCGCAATCTGGTTCTATTCTGCGGCTGAACCCTGACTTTCTGTCAGGAAATGTTCACTCTTTTCAGTTCATCATTGACAGTTCTCCTCCAAATCTGCACAGGTCTTCCAATACCTATTTTACCCTGCGGATTCCAGTTCCAGAATGTGCGCCCAGTCCATTTCTATTTACGAAATACTATCTTGTGTTTTTCGTTTGGTTTGTGTGATGTTTTATGATTGAGCAAGTCTTCGTTTCGAATCCTGTTCGGCCAGAATATACGGAGTATTTTTCGCAAGCATTTATTTATGCACTTTAAGTTTTTTTGTTATTGTTTTCGTTACTTTCCACGTTGTACATACGTAATGCAAGACCGCCCTAACAGTAGTATTAAATATATAAAGTTTTGTTTGCGTTGGGGAACATTGTTCCTGGCCTTAATCTACCTTTATTTCCGATCGTTTGACCTTTCAGCAGTTTTTTGGGAATTTTTGGCTGTCTTCCATTATTTTTGACGGCTTTGACGTGTTTTTTCGGGTTTGGCTCATATTTAGCACGATATTCACATGAGTTTTGAGCTGTTTTTAGATCTGATATAATAAAAAAAAATACTTATCAAAGTTGCGACGGTGATGTTTTCAAACTTACCGATGAACTATGCAATTCCTCTACAAAGACTGGCATATAGTTTTATTTACGAGACGTTTTCAACTAACCCGAGAGCTTTTTTTGTTATATAGGTCAGAAGGCGTATAAACCAAAGTCGATCTAAAGGTTCTAATATGTGCTTTCTAAATTGGGTTTGACGTACTAACAAAGTCACGCAAATTTTTCCCATGTACGGTTTTGTAAAAGGTCTCGAATCTACATGTGTAATATTTAAAGAGCTAAAGTGTGTTCAGATTGATTTATGATAATACGATAAAATATGGTCAAATTGGCGTTGCGTTTATGCGCACTGTGTAAATTTAACACACTAAGTAGTGAACTTGGTACAAAAGTACATATGTACCGTGTGGAGCAAAAGAAAGTTTCCCTGTTTAAATTAAATAATGTCATAACTTTTGGATTATGTTGGCTTCTACTTAATGGCAATTCGCTTTAAATGTTTTATAAGGCACTTTTGTCTAAATTTCCTGTTTTTATTACTATTTGACACGTTTCGCTAACTCTGTAGCTTTTTCAAAAAACCAGGTAGTAATTCCGGGTTATTAATTATTAAGTTAATAATTCTTATTTTTTTACGAGATGGGGATTTTAACAAGTTTCGTTTACAGTCTAATATCTTATGTCATTTTGTTGTTACGACAGCACCCTTCAAAACGCTGTTGATGTTTAAACCATTTCGAGTTAGCGTCATAGGTTCTTGGTGCGGTAAACATGTCGAGTTTCGACTCATATAAGGAGCATTTACGGCAAGTACTTCTTTTCTTGTTCAGTCAAAAGAAAAAGGCAAGCGAAAGCCGTACTATACTTGTGGAAACTTATGGTGACAATGTCCCAACGCAAGATGATTGTGGGCGTTGATTTAGATGATTCAAAAGTGGTGATTTCAACTTGATAGGCAAATAATGTCTCGGAGATGTCGAAAAATGACTTGATGACCGGACCACCTCAAAACATGTACGGTTTTTCTGAGAGAGCATCCATAAATTACCAGATAGGTTTGGTGTATACTTTATATAAGTCATTGTTCGCCTTTATCCCAAATGTAACGTATTTTTTAAATAAATTAAATATTAAAATCCACACCTGATATTTTTTTTATGTTAAAATAGGTATAAAAAGTTTCTACTAATCTAATTACTAGTGTAATTACTCCTCACATTTTTTAAAGGAAAACCATTGTTTTAACAGTGATTTTAAAGTACTACATATACAAAACAAAAGCAAAAAAAACCAAACAATCTGGAGAGTTTAGAAATAAACCGGCCCAAAGATGCGAAAAACCTTCTGACTGATAAAATAGACATGAACAAATCTCCTTTATTGAATTTTCACTGACAAGAACTTAAAAAGAAGACTTAAAAAATATATTTTATTACAAAAACTTTTTGTATTCATACTCATTTTAACATAGAAAATAGTAATTTCTGAAGAATCTGCAGTATAGCGAAACGCATTAAACTTTCGACGTGACCTCGTCATGCTGCAATTAGATTTGCAATAATAAGTCTGCTATGATTACAATGTTTCAGGCAATAAAACTTTAATATGCCATGTCAATATATATATATATATATATATATATATATATATATATATATATATATATATATATATATATATATATATATATATATATATATATATATATATATAATACTTGATCAATTCTTCCAGATTATCAATTCTTCAATTGGAACCTTTGGTGTAAAACACTAAACTCAAAGAGATTTACCACTAAACACCAAATAACTTTTTTAAAGCTCTTGATGCACGTTTCGCTAATCATATTAGCATCATCAGAAAATGATTTAATCTGATTCTAAAACTAAGCTATGTTCTATTTATATGCTAATCCTAATTTCGAACCTACTACCTAGGAACCGTACTACCTACCTAATGAAGCGTGTAAAAAAGGATACAAGAAAAAAGAAAAAAAAAATAAAATTAATTAGGGAGGTATCCGAAGCGAAACATAAGTTTTTCGAAAGACTTTTCAAAAACGACTTTTTAAAAGGATTAGAACAAAAATAAATTCATGGTAATACCGTTTGATGCCCATTTAACACGAGGGCTAGACAAAATTTTAAAAAAAGTGGACATTAAAGTTGTGTACAAGCCATATAATAAATTCAGAGAAGTCCTGGGCAATCCAATGGATAAAGTAGATCAACATAAAAAGTCGGGAATTTACGATTTAGCTGTCAAGATTGTGATCGAAGGTATATTGGATATGTTATCTATCACTTTTATTTTTAAACAAAATTTGTGTGGCTATAGTTTCGTAAAACGACTTTACATTCTCAAACACTACTTTAAAACTAAGGTTTTACAGCTGTTTATATATTCTATGTACCTAATTTTATACTCTTACTGGGGTTAATTTTTTACAATATTTGAAATAGTGGGGAATTTCGGAGATCCGTCTGATCGTTTAATAGCTATCTCGACGGATCTTTATTATAACACATGGGCTGAAAAGTCCCGGGCCTAACACATAGATGGCGCTAGTTTTATTGCAGTCACCTTTTTTTCAGCTAATACTAACCTTCAAAAGACAGCTGTTAAAATTTCATGATATTCTAGTCATTAGTTTGTGAGTTATTGTGCTAAGAGTGACGCTACTTTTGTTATTTTCAAAACAATGGATCAAAAACAATTTCGTGTTTTAATTTTACACTGCTTCTTGATGGGAAAAAATACCGTTCAAGCGAAGCAATGGCTTGAAAAGTGTTATGGGGACTCCGCTCTATCAGAAACAACAATAAAACGTTGGTTTGCTGACTTCAAACGTGGTCGTAGAGACACTGATGATGCAGAACGCAGTGGACGTCCAAATGGGGCGGTAACACCAGAAAACATAAAAAAAATCCACAAAATCGTTTTGAATAATCGAAAAGTGAAGTTGCGTGAGTTAGCTGACATCGTAAAGATATCAAAAGAACGTGTTGGCTTTATATTGCATAAGCATTTGACATGAGAAAGCTCTGTTCAAAGTGGGTGCCGCGTTTGCTCACTGTTGACCAAAAACGAGAACGTGTTGATGATTCTGAGCAGTGTTTGGCCATGTTTAAACGTAACAAACCGGAATTTTTGCGTCGATATGTGACAATGGATGAAACATGGATCCATCACTTCACTCCGGGATCAAAACGATCGTTATCTGAGTGGACAGCAACTGGTGAACCTCGTCCAAAGAGCCCGAAAGCACAACAATCGGCTGGAAAGGTTATGGCCTCGGTATTTTGGGATGTGCGTGGTGTAATATTCATCGACTATCTTGAGAAAGGAAATACCATTAACAGTGAATATTATATAGCGTTATTGGAGCGTTTGAAGGCCGAAATTGCAAAAAACGACCGCATATGGCAAAGAAAAAATTTTGTTTCATCAAGACAACGCACCGTGTCACGAGTCAATCAAAACAATGACAAAACTACATGAATTTAACTTCGAATTGCTCCCACATCCACCGTATTCGTCAGATTTGGCTCCCAGCGACTACTGACTGTTCGCAGACCTGAAAAAAATGCTCGTCGGTAAGAAATTTCGCACGAATGAAGAGATTATCGATGAAACTGAGGCCTATTTTGAGGCAAAAGATAAATCATTCTACAAAAGTGGTATTGAAATGTTAGAGCGGCGCTGGAATGATTGCGTTGCCCTTGATGGAGATTACGTTGATGAATAAAGCTAATTTTGAACCAAAAAAACTGTGTTTTCTTTGTTAGGCCCGGGACTTTTCAGCCCATGTGTTATTTATAAATTTCAATAGCTTCTAGAATGTTTAATTTTTTGCTTTTGGGCGCTGTATGTAAAATTTGCAAATTTGTAATCTCGGGAAATATACGTCCGGTATCTATGAAATGGTTCGCAAAATTAGAGTGTTGTTTCTTTAATATAAAAATGTCTGCCGGTTTGTCCAACATAGCAGCTATTGCACTCGTTGCAACTTAAAATATAAACTCCAGATTTTGTATTTGCTGATGTTTTATCTTTGGCATTAAAAATTAATTTACTGGTTGACTGGATGGTTTTAAACGCTATTTGCAAATTATGTTTCCTCAAAGAGCTATTTGTTTTTAAATTGGACCGAAATACCCTGGAGTACCTCAGGGCTCACACCTTGGGCCACTTCTTTTTATTATATTCATAAATGACATCAGGCTGTGCTTCACTTCATGCCTTTACTTACTGTTTGCTGACGACCTAAAGCTTAGTTGCATTGTTAGATCCCAGGAAGACTGTGACAAACTTCAATATAATCTGAACTCTCTGTTTGACTGGTGTCACAGAAACGGTATGACACTAAATCCATCTAAATGCAAGGCAATGACCTTTTTTCGTGGTAGATCCAGCATAGAATTTAACTATCATATTAACCATCATATCCTAGGCAAAGTATCCATTATCAAGGACCTTGATGTCAGCCTGGAGAGAGATTTGTAGTTCTTAGTTCACTTAGACAATGTTGTCAACAAGGCCTTCCAAATGCTTGGTTTCATTAAAAGATGTACCCAAGACTTCAATGACTTTCAATCTTTAAAAACCCTTTACTGTTTCCTTGTACGTCCACATATAGAGTATGCATCTTCTGTCTGGTCCCCCTTTTATGGAGTATATATTGATGCTATTAGATCTGTTGAGCACAAGTTTCTAAAGCAAGTGGCCTACAAGCTAAATATACTGGATAATTATCAGGGTTCTGAAATACTCAACCAGCTTAATATGGTCCCCATCACTGTTCGTCACAGGAGAAGGGATCTTATAACACTTTATAGGATCATTCCTGGAAGGGTATTGGCCCCTGAACTCCTTGAAAATATTAATATTCATATTCCACTGAGAACTACAAGAGCCACTTACAGTTTCCACTATCCTGTCCATCGAACTAACTATGGCCAAAACAACTTTATCTCAAGAGCTACCAGTCTAGCCAATGAAGAACTAGCCATTGAGTGGGGGGTAATTATGTAAAATTAGGTAGTATACTGTTATCGTTATATTAATCATCTTTATATTAATTAGAATTTATTTTAATAAAAGGTTTAACAATCTTGTAGTGGGGCTTCGCCAGTTGAAAAAAAAATGAAATTTTACAGTACTTTTTATCATTTGTTTGTTTTACTTTTGGATATACTTGTTGAATTAGTAATTGTTTCCGTTTTTTATTTATCAAGTAGCTAATTTCTTTGAAGCCGTTATTTTGTGCTATTAGTTTTATTTTTTGCAGTTCTATTTTTCTAATATTTTCAGATAGTGGAATTGTGAATTGTGTTTTGTGATTGTTATATCTGAGTATGTGAGTTTCTATATAGAAAACCCACATACTCAGATATAACAATTACAAAACATTCAATCCACCCCATTACACATAAACATGCTGCATATAAGTCTATGATCCACCGAGCTTTCACAATTCCACTATCTGAAAATATAATAGAAAAATAGAACTGCAAACAATTAAACTAATATCACAAAATAACTGTTTCAAAGAAAAAGAAATTAGTTATTTAATAAATAAAAAACGGAAACAATTACTAATTCGTCAAGTATATCCAAAAGTAAAACAAACAAATGATAAAAAGTACTGTAAAATTTCATATTTCGGTCCAATTTCGCAACAAATAGCTCTTTGAGGAAACATAATTTGCAAATAGCGTTTAAAACCACCCAATCAACCAGTAAAAATGCCAAAGATAGAACATCAGCAAATACAAAATCTGCAGTTTATACGTTAAGTTGCAACGAGTGCAGTAGCTGCTATGTTGGACAAACCGGCAGAAATTTTCAGACCAGATACAAAGAACATAAATCTGCATACATATTAAAGAAACAACACTCTAATTTTGCGAACCATTTCATAGATATCGGACATATATTTCCCGAGATTACAAATTTGAAAATTTTATATACAGCGCCCAAAAGCAAATTATTAAATATTTTAGAAGCTATTGAAATTTATAAATATAATAAAGATCCGTCTAGATAGCTATTAAACGATCAGACGCATCTCCGAAATTCCCCACTATTTAAAATATTGTAAAAAATTAACCTCAATAAAAGTATAAAATTATGTACATAGAATATATAAACAGCTGTAAAACTTTAGTTTTAACGTAGTGTTTGAGAATGTAAAGTCGTTTTACGAAACTATAGTCACACAAATTTTGTTTAAAAATAAAAGTGATAGATAACAAAGTAAAAAATTGTTTTATTCCTTTTTTAAAAAATGAACTATCACAAAGTGACGGACAAATCAATCAATAATTTGAAAGTATATTGGACAAAAAAAAAGATCATATTATCATCATATATTCCGTTTATAGCGCTATCCGCCTTTGGGTTCCTAATCGCCAGTTATTTCTATCCTCCCAGTCATCCTCCGAGAGATTCCTTGCCGACATAGCTTTTGTTATTCCATGCAACCATGTTATGGGTGGTCTTCCTCTTTTCCTCCTTTCCGTAGGCATCCACTCCAGAATCCTTTTAAGTAGTCTTTCCCTTGGCATTCGCCTCACATGTCCATACCAGCCAGTTGTTTCCTTTCGATGTCATCAATTATTGTGTGTTCTACCCTCATTAAATTTCTGACGTCCTCATTTCTAACATATTCAAGTCTAGATTTACCTGCCGATCTTCTCCAGAAATCCATTTCCACTGCAAGTAGGCTGTTTTTTTGCTTGTTTGTCAGCTGCCATACTTCCGAGCCATAAATCAGTGTGGCTGCCATACTTCCGAGCCATAAATCAGTGTGGGTTGTAATATAGAGTTATAAATTTTCTTTTTTGTCTGTGCTCTAATATTTTTTTGCCATAATATTGAGTTCAATGCTCCGATAACCTTCTTTCCCTTTGTTATTCTGTCTTTTATTGTTTCGTTGTTTCGGCCAGTCTTGTTGAGTCTTGAGCCCAGATATACGTATTCCTCGCAGCACTTGATATATTCGTTGTCCAGAATCAGATCTCCTGGTAGTTGTTCTTGTCCAATGTTCAAATATTGTGTCTTCTCTATGTTAATTTGCAATCCCCATCTCCTGTATTCTTCGAATAGTTTCCGCGCCATATATTCCAGGTCTTCCTTATCCTGGGCGATCACCACCTGATCATCAGCGTAGTGTAATGTATATAGAGTTGTATCCTCTATTGTTATTCTCATGCCATTACACTTCCGTTTCCATAACCTCAGCGCTTCATCGATGTATATATTAAATAGGGTAGGTGACAAAGAACATCCCTGGCGTAAGCCTTTAGTTACGTTGAAGCCTTTTGAAAGTTTATTACCCATTTTTATTCTAGATGTTGTGTTTCTATAGAATTCCTTAATGGCATTTGTAATCGTCACATTATCATATCATCCGAGAAGATCATATTAACGAGATATAAACAACACATTGCCCACATTAGGTATATGGGAAAGAAAACATCTTGTGTTGCCCAGCATGCAATCCAACATGATCACAATATAGACATTAGTAATTTACGAATGCTTAAAAGTGTAAATAACAATATGGCTGTGGATGCATATGGAAGCTTTCAAATAGAAAAATATAAGAAAATTATGAACCTGGATTCAGGATCTATTCCGTTCAGTCAACTTTTTCAATTATTAATGTAAGGCTCAGTAAACCTCTTTTCAGTAAATTTTTTTCTTTCCTTTTTTTCTCCTTATTTTTCTATTATCCGATTTTTACACGCTTCATTAGATAGGTAGTACGCTTCCTAGGTAGTAGGTTAGTAATTAGGGTTAGCGTATAAATAGAACATATAATAGTTTAGTTTTAGAATTGGATTAAATCATCTCGTGATGATGCTAACATGGTTAGTGAAACGTGCGTCGAGAGCTTTAAAAAATTATTTGAAGTTTAGTGGTAAATCTTTTTTAGTTTAGTCTTCCAAATTAGTTGATTGAAATTGATTAGATACACATTCGGTTACCTCAAAAATAATTTTAGAATTGCCATCGTACTAGTTGTTTTATAAAAAAAGATTATAAATCTTCTAAGCGATCGAATACCATATTAAATATATCACTTGCATTCGGAAAACATTTATTTACCTCCGCAACTGGAACGATCTCTTGGGGTTAACTCTCGCGGAAACGCCCCGGAATTTACGACGTTTCCGTGCCGAAGACACTTCATATGAAGATAAACGACCTTTCAAAACCAGTCGATCGAGAAGGACAGACCCGATAACATTTTTTTTCTTTGTTTTCTCTTACGACTCTCGCGCTAAAACAATTTGGCCGTCACGACAATATAGTTCACCTACTTTAGAGTAAATCAAATTGATTGCAAGTTCGTTGGTTTTGCTTTGTTTGATTCGGTATCAGCAATATTGGTCCTTCAAGCTTTTCAGAACAAAAACTCGTCTTTCATTTGTGTTATTAATCAACTTTCATAATGAATGGATCTCCTCAAAATTAAAAAAAAATAGTTACTGATCGAAAAATGCCTATTTTGGCCCTTCGAACCTTTTCGAAAATTATTTCTTATATTAGATCCTCAACTTAATCTTTGAAGTAATCTACTTGATTTCCTATTCACTTTTGCACCTTTCATCCCAGATCGAAAAAAACTTTAGGATTTTGATGTGATGAAGTCATTGAGGCTTTTTTTGGAGTGGTTATTAATAAGGTGATGTTACTGGGATCGGAAAAACTAAAAATTCGAAGGAGCCAATTGTCGAGAAAACGCCGGGTGAGATAAAAAATTCCACCGTTTTTGCTATGTGTCCAGTCAGTATCCTGGAACAAAATGGCTTATCTTTTTCTATTATCAGTAGTCTCCCAATCGTTTTTCCTCCGAAGCATCAGTAATTTGAATGCTTCTGATAATGGTCAATTAATTCGTCGATTGGCTGATACTGGTTACTGGCTCACCAGGATTTTGCTTTTCGTCACACACTGCACACTGCAATCTTTTGCAGGACAAGGCGCCTTTTCTTATTCTCAGATGATATTTAGGGGACTAAACGACTGCCCTTTTGAATTTTCCATTGTTTGTGTAAAAGAAATGGCTATTATGTTGTTACTTGGAGTCTTAGTTCGAGCTCTAACAGTGCACAAAAATTTTCTTCCAGCTATACAGCCAATTCTTTAACCTCCTCTTTTTGTACTGCTCTTAGCGTTCTGCATCATTGACGTCAAAATTTCCATTTCGGTATTAATGAAACTACTTCCCAAAACCGCACATGTCACGTCCTCGAATATTAAAGCTCGTATATTAAACCTGGTTTTGAAGTTGAAAGAGCTCATTTACCATAACTATTAAATAACTCTGATTTAAATAGGTCCTGCAGTGTTTGAAACGTATGGGGTCGTCCATAATATGTCAACGCCTCTGAAAAATGTAGATTTATTTTTTTAAACTATTTTTTATGATATTATAACGATTAAATTAATAAACTTTTATATTAATTTGATCTGTACGTTAATCCAATCAAAACCATTATAGCTTGTTTGAAATATTTGCATTTTGGTTGGAAATGAATATTTTTTGCATTTGTTGTTTTTCCATTTTTTGTTTCGGAGATATCCGTAAGACCGAATAAGGTCAAACTATCTCACTGGTTTGAACATCATCAGAATTTGGAACTACATTCCAAGACATGTATACAGCAGGACAGAACCCTAAAGAGAGAGCGAAGTCCTCAGCGCTCCAACAGCTTGGTGCACCAACGTTGGATCTTTGTCGTTGCTCGCTTTAGCGCATCCTAAACAACGAGTTGAAATTCCATGACTGTTAAAAAAGTGGTTTAAGGCCATTTTATTCAACGCTGTTGTGAAAGAATTAATTTCTGTCTGATTACAATAGTCTGATTTCTGGCAGTGCGATTATCAATTTCTCGAAATAAAACCACTCTATACCATCCCCTCCCCCCCTCTTGTGGATCAAAGAAATAACTGTCTAAAAGTCTAAAAGAATAAGTTTAAATCTTGCAAACCACCAGATATATCTTATCATTACCTCAAACTCCCCCTCTAGAATTAGCGTTTCTGTCATATATATATATATATATATATATATATATATATATATATATATATATATATATATATATATACATAATTAAATTAAATTACTATATATAAGCGTAAATTACTTTACGCTAATGGGCACATTTTGAACCAAGCTTTAAGAAAGCTATTATCAGAGTTGTTGGTTCTTTCTGGGTTTACTTACTGTAACTTCATTTATTTCCCATATCTCGATTCGGTGGACAGGGGCAGAGTACTACGGGTGCAGAATGCTTGTTGTCGTCTTATCTTTGGACTTCGAAAACGGGATCATATCTCTCAAAGGATTAACCAGCTTAAGTGGCTTACTATAGATCACAGATGGGAGCTTCATATGGCTAATTTCACGTAGTCACGTAACGTCTAACCAAGAACAGACGAAACATGTGCCATCCAATATAAGGGATGGGTGGGGCTTCTTCCCGGTCAAGCAACTAACTATAGCTCATATATATATATATATATATATATATATATATATATATATATATATATATATATATATATATATATATATATATATATATATATTACAGAAATCTTTAACCCATTCTCCACGTGGTGCCACCGATCGCCTTCGCCGAACTGTCAACGTCGACGCCGTTGACCGGGGTGAAAGATTTCTGTAATATTTTCCCTCCACGGTTCCGTTACTCTATCTTGTGGGCATACCTGGTACTATACCCGAGGTTCCAGGCAGAATGTTACGAGCGGTCCTGACTGCTACGAGCATTCGCCGTATGATGGCGTGAGTTGTGTGCGATCACGACCCGTCATTAAAATGGCCAGTTGATCTGGTCTGGCCCCGATTGCCTCTCCGAACTGCTTTCCTTGCGTTCGTCTAGAGCTCGGCTGATGACGGCTGAAAGGCTAGAAACCGGTCCCGAGAGACACGTGACGTCGCATGGTTGACAGTTCGGCGATGGCGATCGGTGGCACCACGTGGAGAATGGGTGAAAGATTTCTGTAATATTTTCCCTCCACGGTTCCGTTACTCTATCTTGTGGGCATACCTGGTACTATACCCGAGGTTCCAGGCAGAATGTTACGAGCGGTCCTGACTGCTACGAGCATTCGCCGTATGATGGCGTGAGTTGTGTGCGATCACGACCCGTCATTAAAATGGCCAGTTGATCTGGTCTGGCCCCGATTGCCTCTCCGAACTGCTTTCCTTGCATTCGTCTAGAGCTCGGCTGATGACGGCTGAAAGGCTAGAAACCGGTCGTCCCGAGAGACACGTGACGTCGCATGGTTAACAGTTCGGGGAAGGCGATCGGTGGCACCACGTGGAGAATGGGTGAAAGATTTCTGTAATATTTTCCCTCCACGGTTCCGTTACTTTATCTTGTGGGCGTATATATATATATATATATATATATATATATATATATATATATATATATATATATATATATATATATATATAGGTATTAAAATATTAAACAGACTCCCCAATATTATTTAAAAATTTTAACATTAACAAGTTCAAATACAAAGTCAGAGAATTTCTATTATTTCAACAGCTATAACAGCTATAATTGCTGATAATAATTTCTTAAGATTATTGTTTGTTGGGTATTTGGCGTTCTGGCGGTGACCGGATGGTTGGGTAGTAATATTGGTTTTGGACTATGTCTATGAGATTGGAAGGAAATGTTTGTGGTTTTATAGGTGTGTTGTTTTTTTTTCTTTTCTGTCTAGGGATTAAGATCGGTAGATTGGTTAAGTGGAATAGCAAATTATGCTAGACTTCGCCAACTTGCTGATTATCAAATTGAGAAATTTTCATTTATTTTGTTTGTTTACTTTTAATTATTTCCTTTTTTTCTCCTCATTAATATGATGCGATAAAGGCCATTTATTATTATTATATATATATATATATATATATATATATATATATATATATATATATATATATATATATATATATATATATATATATTTTTTTTTTTTTTTTTTCTTGAACCGGTAAAGCTCCCGTTCTATAACAGTCAGCCAAAGTGGATGGCCGTTTACCATGATGGCATGTTGGAGGGACATTTGTAAAAACAAGTCGAGTTTCCATAGTCGACATTTTACAAGTTTTGCTACTTAAAAATTGAGTCCGGCACGCAGTTTTCGGTGATTTATACGGTAGAGTTATCGAAATCCGCCGGTAAACCGGGCTAGAACAGTAAAAGTTGTTATCGCGTCATTAGCTCCTGAATGTCTTGACGTGGCCGACATAATGTTAGTTTATAACAGAAGAAATTGTAAAGACTAGCCATTTTCCCAGCAACTGATTTTTTACATGTTTTTTTAACCTGAGACATTATACATTATTACTGTGTTGTTAATGAAGTTTAAACAGGACCTGATGTACGAAAACATCTCAAATCACATCATATCAACAAAGTTATCAGATCAGACTAACTTGAACTATTATGTTCATCAATGCGAAGAAAACGAATAAATTATTAGTTTTTTGTAAAAGATTTTGTAAGAAAAATAATAACAATGAATGTAGAGAAGCGTTGTTTTTGTAAAAATCTTGTTTTTCTAAATATCTCTTAAACTACAGTAGTTATCTAAACGATTCTTAAAACCTTTAACTTGTCGCGAAATGTTATATAAAAACTGTTATTTTCTGTGTCTAAATATCTCTTAAACTGTTGTAGTTATCAAAACAGTTCTTAATGCACTTAATTTGATGTAAAATTGTATACAAGAGTTGTTATTTTCATTATGATATCTACAGTTTAACCACAGCTGCACGAAAAAGTTGGAATATATCTAAAAATTCCTAAACTTCCCGACTATGTATGGAAAAACTGCAAACAAAAAGATATGCCAGAAATGTCTGTAAGCTCGAAATATTATATTTATGAAGGTAAAGAAAACGAATAAACTATTCATTTTCTTATAAACTATTTTGTTTGAAAAATATGACCATGATAGTAAAGAAACGTTGTTTTTGGAAAAGTCGTATTTCTCTAAAGATCTCTTAAACTATAACAGTAATTAAAATAATTCCGAAAGCCCTTCATTTATCACGAAATCATAAATAAAAATTGCTATTTTCATTAGAAGCGTTGTTTTTGAAAAATGCGTATGTGTCTAAATATCTCTTAAACTATTGTAGTTATCAAAACAGTTCTTAATGCACTTAATTTGATGTAAAATTTTATACAAGAGCTGTTATTTTCATTATGATATCTACAGTTTAACCACAGCTGCACGAAAAAGTTGGAATATATCTAAAAATTCCTAAACTTCCCGACTATGCATGGAAAAACTGCAAACAAAAAGATATGCCAGAAATGTCTGTAAGCTCGAAATATTATATTTATGAAGGTAAAGAAAACGAATAAACTATTCATTTTCTTATAAACTATTTTGTTTGAAAAATATGACCATGATAGTAAAGAAACGTTGTTTTTGGAAAAGTCGTATTTCTCTAAATATCTCTTAAACTATTCTAATTATCAAAACAATTCTTAAAGCCCTTAATTTATCGTACAATTTTATATAACAAGTGCTATTTTCATTACAATATCTACACTTTAATCAGAGATAGAAGAAAAAGTCTAAAAATGGCCAAACATTTTAAAATTTCATGACTATATGTATGGAAAAACTGCAAAAAATGTTCATATCACAGAAAAGACTGAAAACCTGAAATATTATGTTTATGAAGGTGAAGAAAACGAATAAATTGGTCATTTTGTTTGAAAAATGTGACATTGGAAGTATAGAAGCGTTGCTGTTGGAAAAGTCGTACTCCTTTAAATAGTTCAAATCTTACTTGTCAAAACAATTCTTAAGGCATTCAAATGGTTGATAATCTTCTGTGTTAATATCTATAACGCTCTGTAAAATAATATACCTATCCACAAGAAACAGAGAGCAGTGATGTTTGTTCTTAGTTCCTAAACCTAGTAACGTTCTTCATTGTTTGTTAAAATACCGAAACAAAATTCCCGTTCAATTTCTGCCAGTTTGTTTAACCGGAAAAAGAAGCATTTGTGTTTGTGCACGCGTCCAGATATACCGCACCGAAATGTTTAAATAAAATTAATACGAATGCACCATCCAGCTACAACAGATTTGTTGCAGTTGGACGAACGTTTGCGAATTTATTGTGCTTGGTGGTTGTGTTTTTTTTTTATACAATTCCACCCGTCATTCGATTATAATTCGAACGAATGTGTTAAAATTAATTTTCGACGTTTAAAATGAAACCTGGTATTTTCGCTACAAACGTTAATATCAACGAATGATTTTGATTAAAATATATAGAAAAAAATAGAGATAGAGAAAAAATGGGGTGAGAGAGAGACTTGATAAATGAATATGAAAAATTACTTTTTTGAAACCTTTGGTGTTAAGAAGAAAATTGATATCAAAATTGACTTTTCATTCGACTGATGCGCGTCTCGCGAACCACGTTAGTATCATCAGGAGTTTTAACCATCTCTGAAATAAAGTTGGTGTAAATGGAAAATTTGGACATAAAGTTTAAACGTTATTAAATACATTTTTCTAGAAGAAAATGTGGCAACTAAATATTAAATCACACAACATCGAGTTGAGTGGTGGATAAATGGTTTTTGCCGTCGAGACGTAAGTTTTACAAAACATAGAACGAGACCTGTATGAACTAACTACAAATGAGGTCGGTGGCCGGAGTGGGGAAGGACGGGGGGGCAAGGGTGACAGGTCATTTTTCAAGGTCGTATTGTTATAAACTACGCCCTGGCAATTTCTCAACTTTTAGCCCGCATGCTAATTTACTTTTGCGTAGGATTAAGGTTTAACATTAATTTAGTTATTAGCATTAGTCTGGGAGCCGTTACCTGCTCAATTTATACCGGAGGTCTTTAAACTTATTATGCGTTAGATTGCCTAGTATTTCGTACACCACACAGAGAAAGATGTAATAATGAATTTGTCTATATTTTTGCATCTATATTTCTATCTTCTACAACATAGTAAAGAGATAAAAAAGGCATGTAGAAACTTGAAATTACAAAAATTTTGTTGCGATTCAATATCTATAATAACTGACGGGATGCAGAGAGATACAGAAAAAGTCTGAACATATTTAGAAGTGCATTGTAATATAATTCATTGGCGAATTATACTCAAGTTGCAAGTAAAAATAAACATTGAGTTCTTCTTCTTCTTTCTGTTATGCTACAACCCGTAAGTGAGCAGTGAATTTCTATAATCGCGAGCTCCATCCGGATCCATCTCCAGCAACTCTTTGCCCGTTTTATTTGCAGTAATTCTTCAGCAGCTCTTTTTACATGTGTCGTGGCATCATGGCACCAAACAGACGATGCTGTTTGGTCCACCTCTTTTTTGTTACCCCCCACTCGCCCCTGCTTGACCCCTCCCTCCCTTGCTGAACCCTCACTTAGTCTACAATATCCAGATCCTTGTAAAATTGCCTGAGCTCCAAGCTATACCTTTACTCCAAATTCCATTGTCACAGCACCAAAAATTCTTCTGAGTGCTCTTTTTTCAAATACTGCAAGAATCTCGCCTATTTTCTTTATGAGGGTTCATGTCTCGCAGCCATAAGTGATTTAATTTTCGAGTTTTTTTGAATAAGTTTAGATGTCAGGACAGAATATGACATGTGACCATTAGTCGGGAAAAAAAGGGGCACCACCCCAAATGTCGAACCTTGTACGCGAATCGACCAAGCACGATATTCACCATATATGGCCCGAGTGGCTTTTTTTGTTCACCAAACTTAAAATACCAATTTGTAGAGGACTTTTTAATGATATTGAAGCGATTGAAGAAGGAACTGAATGCCACATCTACCAGAAGTGTTTCGACAACTGGATTATTCCCTGGCATTCAATGTATTGCATCAAATAGGGCAAATAATCTCGAACCTGACAAAATAATTTACATAATTAAACCAATACTTTCCACTCAAAAACAAGGACATTTCTTCAGCCACCACCAAAACGCCAGGAAGTGTCTCCCGAAATATCTACAATATTTTTAATATCTTTAATATTCTCCACGGACCCACGCAATTTTTTCATGCAATATTTTCTGATTTATTAAAAAGGTCCCGGTGTCTATATCACTCTAAAAAAGACTCTCTATTAATAGCGAGACCAGATTTAGCCGAAATACCACCAAGTAAACTAATTACAAGTTTTGTCGAAGGACTTTAATGAAAAATAATAAAGTCCACCTAAATATCAACAAGTTTCTTCCGAAACATCTGCTATGTTTTATGAATATTTTTAAGGGGGGGCATACATATAGACGCGTGAATTTTACTTGACTTTGTTTTTTGTTTTTTAAATAACTCGTTCAATATTTTTGAAATTTGGCATATGATTTATTTGTATTTTTTACTATTAATATTTTTTTTAATTTCAAAAAAGCTGATTTACAGTCTTCCAGTCTTCCGGGAAGGTCGCAGCGAGAGCTGTTGATTGGCGTGACTTGTAGCTCTTGTTGTAGTGGTCTGAAATGAAAAATATAAACTTTTGAGTGTTTATTAATGTTAAATTTTATAGATGAACCTAAAAGAAATTAAAAAAAAATGGACGCGTTGAAATATTTTATAAAAAAAACTTGAATTTGAACCAAATTTTTCAAATTTTTGCTTCGAACATAATATTTTTTGTCATCAAAATTTTCAAAACAAATTTCTATATAAGTAATATCATTGAAAAGAAGTGTACAAAATTTTAACACCATTGATGAAATACTTTCTGAGCTATGAGTCCCGCAAATTTGAAAAATATAATATTGAGAAAAATGCATTTTTAAATTTAGCCACATGAAAATTCAATAATTGCGGTAACTTACTGACTAGTCAGCAATTCTAACTCCGTATAATAGTCCTTCGGTATCTTCGTATATATATATATATATATATATATATATATATATATATATATATATATATATATATATATATATATATATATATATATAGCAATGGGTTACCAGAGCAATAAATGGTTATATAGAGCAATGGTTACCACATGAGATTGTGGAACCTAACGGTCGGGGGTGTCTAATTCCTGACTACTGTTGTCTCGTTGGGCGCAGTCCAAAGAAGTCAAAAAAACTCCATATATATATATATATATATATATATATATATATATATATATATATATATATATATATATATATATCCTTCGGACAGGTAGCCACAGTCGACCCCTCAACTACACTTCTGACAGCGCTCGGACGCTAAGTATGGCCGAAAACGCATTGCTGCGGTAGTTGGTTCGATTCCAGCGCTCAGATGGTTGTTTTTCTTTAATTCTTCTATTCGTCTTACTTCCTACCTCACGTATACACATACACCAGGTGTCCCATTAAGGATGGATCGCGGCCTTATCTTGAAAACTATTTATCCCACAGCTTTGGGGAAAAAAAATTGTACTAAAAATGATATTGAGAAATTCACCAAAAATATTTTTAAGCTTCTAAAACGACCGCAAGAGGGCGTGACGAGCTAAACATTTTGAAAAATCATTTTTTTTGTGTATTTTCAAGTGTTAACCGAGTAAGAAAAATTCTCAGTTATAATTAGCAAACTGTCTCCTACAACTTTGTTTTATGACATTTTTTCGTAATTTCACGAATAGAGGGGCGGGGGGGGCGGGGGGGGGGAGTTTTACCTATTGAGATAAAAAGCCGTCTAATGTCCGTTTGCCTTAACCGATTTTCCTCAATTTGGATTCATTCTGAGAGAGATTCAATCTGATTCTGAAGATTCAATCTGATTCTGAAGAATTCTGAGATTCAATCTGAGAGATAAATTATTTAGTTTATAAATGAAACCACGAGGTGACGTTACATTCAACAATAGTTTTTTTGAAGTTTTGTTCAGTTTTTTCAAATGGAATGGTACAGCTTTTACTATATGACAAGAAAGGTAATTTAAAGAGGAATCATCCAGTGAAAACCCGAAATCCATATCTCTGACATGTCAAGAGATATTTCGATTTTTCTGAAAAAAACAGTTATTACTTCACTACTACCTGCATTAAGTTAAAAAAATATTAACCTAATGTTTGCCTTCCTTCACACTTTACCCAGGCTTAGGACTGGTCCAAATTCTTCGTGCCATATTAATTTGGAGCGTGTTTAAAGGCTAACGGGGCAACAACGAAGATAATAATAATAACAACAGTCAAATAAAATATACACGCACAACAGTCTAATAATTAACAGAATCTGAACTTTAACGCCTTTCTAAATGTTCAAAATGCCTTCCATTCTTAGAAATGCAAAGATTTATTTTTCGACGAGTACTAAAAACGGCAGCTTCAATTTCCGCTCTTGAAATGCTGGTTATTGAATTTTGAATTATTTCAATCATGTTTTCTCGTGTGGTAGGACGGGTTTGAAAAACAAGGTCTTTTAGTCTTCCCCACAAGTAAAAATCGAGGACTGTCAAATCCGGTGAGCGCGCCGGCCACGGAAATAAACTACCCCGTCCTATCCAACGATTTGGAAACGAAGCATCCAAGAAGTTTCGAACCACCTGCGAGAAGTGGGCAGGGCATCCATCATGCTGGTACCACATTTGTCTTCTTGTTTCCAACGAAACATCTTCCATCTTCCTTGTTTTTCAAATTCGTCCTACCACACGAGAAAACATGATTGAAAGAATTCAAAATTCAATAACCATCATTTCAAGAGCGGAAATTGAAGCTGCCGTTTTTAGTACTCGTCGAAAAATAAATCTTTGCATTTCTAAGGATGGAAGGCATTTTGAACATTTAGAAAGGCGTTAAAGTTCAGATTCTGTTAATAATTAGACTGTTGTGCTATTAATTTTATTTAACTGTTGTTATTATTATTATCTTCGTTGTTGACCCGTTGGCCTTTAAACATGCTCCAAATTAATATGGCACGAAGAATTTGGACCAGTCCTAAGCCTGGGTAAAGTGTGAAGGAAGGCAAATATTAGGTTAATATTTTTTTAACTTAATGCAGGTAGTAGTGAAATAATAACTGATTTTTTCAGAAAAATCGAAATATCTCTTGACATGTCAGAGATATCGATTTCGGGTTTTCACTGGATGATTCCTCTTTAAATTACCTTTCTTGCCATGTAGTAAAAGCTGTACCATTCCATTTGAAAAAACTGAACAAAACTTCAAAAAAACTATTGTTGAATGTAACGTCACCTCGCGGTTTCATTTATAAACTAAATAATTTATCTTTCAGATTATCTGATTGTCCCAGCAATTGCCTTTTAAATGAATCCAAATTGAGGAAAATCGGTTAAGGCAAACGGACATTAAACGACTTTTTATCTCAATAGGTAAAACTCCCCCCCCCCCCCCCCCCCCCCGCCTCTCTATTCGTGAAATTACGACAAAATGTCATAAAACAAAGTTGTAGGAGACAGTTTGCTAATTATAACTAAGAATTTTTCTTACTCGGTTAACACTTGAAAATACACAAAAAAAATGATTTTTCAAAATGTTTAGCTCGTCACGCCCTCTTGCGGTCGTTTTAGAAGCTTAAAAATATTTTTGGTGAATTTCTCATGATCATTTTTAGTACAATTTTTTTTTCCCAAAGCTGTGGGATAAATAGTTTTCACGATTCGGCCGCGATCCATCCTTAATGGGTCACCTGGTATATCGTATTAGTCGGTAGGCCTCCTGATAGACTTATTAATAATAATAATATTCTTTATTTAGCACTTGGCTACCACATACAATCTGTAATTCATTTATATTTATACATGACTATGCATAATACAAATATATCCAAATATGATCTGTTCTATAATAATAAAAATCCAATATACACACACTAGGTCATACAAAATCAAACATACCTACCTATTTTTAACAACAAACTAACCTATTTTGCCAAATAATGTTTACGGATTCTATCAGCAAACATTCCCAAACTCTCTATACTTTTTAGCTCTGCTAGCAGACCATTGAACAGCCGAATACCATTCCAAAAAAGCGATTTCTGCATATAGGTACTACGTTCAAAATTTATATGGAAATCCTCCCTTGAGCGAATGTTACATTGGTGTTTTTCGGATCGCGCTATTAAGTACCTTCCAAGATATGCAGGCATTAAGTTATTTTTAATTTTAAAAATCATGACAATACTGGATATCTCAATACTCTGCCACACAGAGCACCAGCCCAAAGAGCGCAATATCAAATCCACCGGTGTACACCTATCACAATACAAAATAATTCGCTTTGCCTTATTTTGTAATATATTTATTTCATTTTTATTACAACCTAAAAACAAAGATCTACAATAACTAATATAATATATTCTACGAAAGAACCCTATTTTTTTACCTATTTTTTTATTCATGTAAGTTACATGAGCACATCACTTCAATTGAGAATCAAGAATTACACCTAGATATTTAATTTAGTCTACGATTTCAATGTTATTCTTCCCAGTGTAAAAATTATATTTTTTATCAATAAACGACTTGCAAATACCCCTCTTTTCCAGAATCATGTATTTTGTTTTCTCAGAATTTAATTTAAATTTATTAACATATAGCCAATTATCTAATATAGAGAGTTCTAAATTAAGATCTTTCACCATTTGGTCATAATTATGTCCCGTTATTGAAAGGAGCGTATCGTCTGCAAACACATTTATGTCTAATTTTTTAAAAATCTTATACAGATCATTGATGTATATAAGAAACAAAACGGGACCTAATACGCTCCCTTGTCGGAGACCAATAACATTTTTCAGAATTCCTGAGATAGCACAATTTACTTTTGTTCGATGAAAGTGGTCACTCAAATAATATTTAAGCCATTTGATAACACAAGATTTCACTCCGTAACATTGTAGCTTCATAATCACATCTTCTCTGTTTATAGTCTCATATGCACGTCTCAGGTCCACAAATACACCAACCACAACATTATCGTCACCAATATCTTGGTGCCATTTCGTACAAAGATGTTGCAGTGTAGACTCGCATGAATGTTTATCACGAAACCTCGATTGTCCCACATAAATGTAATGTTGCTTTTCAAAGTATCTATGCAACTGTCTACACACCACTATTTCCAATATTTTGACAACAATCGGCAATAGATTTATTGGCCTGAAATCCTCTGCTAATACAGGGTTTTCAGCCTTTGGTATTGGAACAATGATACTCACTTTCGCATTCCTTGGAACTCGACCACTGGACACCTGCTAAAATACGCTTTTTAAAAATTATACATTACATATATCATCAGATGTGGACTTATTTTTTAAATTCATTACAATATCTCTCAATTGAGATAATATTAATTAATCAAATCGATCCAAACTTTTTTCCCTTGAATGGATGTCAACGGTACTGTCAAATATTTGAATCTGATTTAGAATGGTTCGACCTATCTCCCGAATACTTTCAGCATAAAAATTGTTAAAATTCTCTTCTAACGTTCCAACACTCCTTCGGAAAAGAATATCCTCAGACACGTCGGACTTTCTGCCACTCCCCACCAATTCCTTCAACATTCGCCACATTTTCTTGCTATTACCTCTATTACGATAAATATTCTGTTCAGAAAATGCCATTTTTTCGTTTCTAATCATCATTACAACCTTATTGTGGTTCCTTTTATAATCATTCCAGTCAGTATCGTTTCTGGTTAATTTGAACTTCTTGTAGGCCATGTCCCT